>JAKUCM010003417.1:0-37485 GCA_023374145.1 Lepidium sativum
GAGAGAGACCAGACTTTTATCTATTAGAACCCATTTAGTCTATTGACAAAAAAGTAAATAAAAATACTTGACCAGTGTGAGACCCAATCTAGGGTCAATGAATTAATTTTGTGGCCCATAAGGCCCAATAAAAGAATTGTCAAGGGAGATAAGTTTTTGAGAAAAGAAAAAGGAAAGATATGCATCTTCTCAACCTAGCACCAAAACCTAGTTTGTTCTCCTACTTAAACTCACCAACTCGGTGCCGCCTAGGCTTCTTCCTCTTCTGAAATCTTCAAACTCGAGCGTCATAGCAAGTATCTCCATTGCCGAAGTTGATTGATCAATCTAGAACACCCTCCAAATGGTAAGAAATCCAGTCCGAACCACTATTTTTCGGGGCCCATAACTCATCTGATACTAATCGCCTATTGATGATTTTGGTAGTTCTGGAAAGATCTTTCTCTCAAGTTTCTGTAGCTTCAAACGGATTGTTGATCGGAGTAGTATTGAGAGAGTTACACCGAGTTTAAGGTAAGACATCAACTCAGTCTCTTTTTCCAGACTTAGAGAATTCTGAGTTCTGTTCTAATTGCTGTGTTCGACTTGGCATATTTGGGGTCGTTTTGTGACTAGATCTATGCAAGGAAATTCAGGTTTCTGTTGGCTTCAGATAAAAGGAATATTCAGGAACGCAACCGAACCGTAGGACCTTCAAATCTAGGTAAGATCGGATCTGTAGTGTCGTTGCTTGGTCAGCAAGAATCATCTGTTTTGTTGACTGATGAACCCTAATTCTGGCTGGTTGTTTGTGTGTGAAGGTTTCTGCTGTGAAAGTTGTTGATTTTGCTTTTGGCTGCGTTTTTGAATCTGTCACGGCCAATCTAGGTGAGGATATGATCTGCGAGACTTTTAGTTTTAATTTAATATTAAACTCGTTTATTCTAATAATTAAAAATAATTAATTAGAATATTTTTAATCATATATTAATTATTATATAACTCTTAGATAATATTTAGGGATTTTGTGAATGTTTGGAAATATGATAGTTGTTTGAATTATTTTATAATATATAAATATTTAAAATATGTATTTCTTGAGGCATCTCGTAAGAGGTGATATATTTGATGTTTTGATGAAAATTAAGTAGATAAATAATGAGTAAATGAGTAAGTGACGTGTCTCTTAAAAGTGGTGACGCGGAGGAATTGGGCTACGGGCCGAAAATCCCCGTGGAAAAGAGACAATGGTCTGGATGTCTCTTAAAAAGTGGTGACGCGGAGGAATTGGGTTACAGGCCGACAATCCCCGTGGAAAAGAGACAATGGTCTGGAGTAAGCCGACGGGACCGCTTCAGCCCAAAAGCCGCTGACGAGCTAGGGAGGATCGAGTTACGGACCGTGGTCTCCCAACCGAGGGGCTCTAAAGCCATCGTGGAGTATGGTTGAGCCGATGTGTGCGATGTTGGCTGCTACTGGCAGACCAGCCTGATTGGTACAACTTGTTGAAATACACAAGTTGCACATGATTGCTTTCTATGCTTAGGATAGACGATATTTAGTATTAAGTTAGAACTTTGAGCCTCAGTGGGCAGAAGTGATCTCCTCACTGAGTATTTATACTCACCCCCTCATTTTTTCCTTTTCCAGATCAGATCTAGGATCGCGAGTAGCTGCCGAGTCTCCCTTTTTCATTGAAGTTATTTATTTCAGTTATTTATTTCGTAAGACATTTTCTTCGTTATTTTCTTTATTTTAATGATTTTTATTCGAGAGATTTTATGTAAGATTTTGGGACCATCTTAGTTATTAAATAAAAATTGAATGTTTTGGCACGAAGTGACACGTGTCTCAAAGTGTCGGGAGACGGGTGTTACAACCAGTCAAGACACTAAGCGTGTACTTAATTAGTTTGTGCTTTTAATGGTGATATAATTGAATTGCTTATTTACTTATTAATGACATATGTTTCTATTAGATTTTTTTTGTCAACAATTAGATCAATAAATTCCGACAACCTAAAAGTCTACTCTCTAAAATTAATTTTTAATCTATCAACTATAGAGAGAAGAGACGGAAACTCTAATGTCAGCGTTAACTAAATCATCATAACTATCATACTGAAAAGAACTCGACATGCGTTTTTCAATGTGCATTGTATTAGACAAAATTTCGTATTTATTTACATATTATAGTCTTAAATATAAAATTTTAGCAACAAGACGCTTAGCTTTACTTGTGAAATGAATTACACAGCTGGCTACATTGGCTCGGGAACTTGGGATAACGGTGGTTTCAGATGAAGTATATAGATGGACCGTTTATGGGTGTAATCCATTTGGTCCTATGGGAATATTTTCTTCTATAGTACCCGTGATGACACTCCGGTCCGTATCCAAAGGATGGATTGTCCTAGGATGGCGAAAATGCTGGCTCGCACTGCACGATCTAAACGGTGTTTTCAGAACCACCAAGGTTTGGTTCTTTTTCTTCTTTAATTACTCTTTAAGGATATCTCTGTTATGTTAGTTTATAGTATTGCTCTAATCCAGTTATCTATGGATAGGTCTTAAAAGCTGCTAAGGAATATTTGGAGATAACTCGAAAACCACCAACTGTTATCCAGGTTCGGATCATCAACTGGTTTACTCTTGAGACATTTTTGTCAATAGTAAGACTTTATCGTCTTAATCTTATAATGTACATAGGCAGCTATTCCCACAATCTTGGAGAAAATTCCAAGAGAGTTCTTCGATAAGAGTCAAAGCTTTCTGAAAGAGAAAGTGGACATTGGATATTCTAAGCTCGAACACATACCAGCTCTCACTTGCCCCATGAAACCTGAAGCCTACACTTTCTTATGGGTATTCTATTCTTAATTCGATTACATATATAAATAAGTTTAGATCAAACTTTTCATTGTGAATATTGCATATATATTTCAGACCAAGATGGACCCATTGCAGTTTGCAGACATTAAAGATGATTACGAGTTCTGCCTGAATCTTGCTAAGGAAGAAAACCTTGCTTTTTTACCAGGTAATTATCAGTCACAGTTCAATATATAATGCTAGAGAGTTCTAATAATATGGCTATTATGGTTTTAGGGTTTACGATTTGAGGCAAAAATGTATACAATTATCCCTAATATCATCATTATGTATGTGTTGGATTGGTTAGGGATTGCATTTGGACAGAAGAATTCGTTGAGGCATTCAATCCACATGGAGTCCAAGATTGGAAGAGGCATTTGAAACATTGAAGACCTTTTGTGAACGCCATTCTATTGACTCCAACAAATGCGTCAACTAAGGGTTCGGTATCGAAATGCATATGAGTTTAAAATCTTTTATGTATGCTATAATAATAAAGGGTCTTTCGCTGGATTTTAAATAAATCATGAAGAGTTTGTCCCAAATAAAATGATGTATTTTCCTCTTCGTTGGAATTTCTTTCCATCTATGATGTTTATCTCATATATTGGTTGCAATATTTGTTTACTTTTTCAAAATCAGTAAGACACAAACTCTTAATCTCTAGACAATATCATGCACGGTTACAAATTTGTTTTTGAAATTTAAACATTTAACATGTAGATCAAATACACTTGTGATGTTTGCTTTTTAAACTACCAATTCGTTAACAAGTGCAAATGGTTATTGTTATGAGCACTGGTGGATCGAATCCACAAGAAACCTAGAACTAACACATAAAGACTATTATATTCAAATTTGAGCTAAGGAAATCAAATATAATTTGAAATATACGACTACTTAAACTTAAACAAGAGGAAGGCTAAAATTTAACAAAGATCAAACAAAGTATAAACCAAACAGTTTCAAACTAGAAATGGCTTAAATAAAACAAAACAATTAAGAAACAAAAACAATCTATTAAAGGAAATGTGCTTTAGGCAAGGAAATTGATCAAAGAGGAAGACAATTAACTAATGATGCATTTTGAAACATTAAGCTCAACTTAGGTCATGAAACACAACACTAGATCAACCAACTCTCATGGCATTGACCTCTATAGTAATCAACCAATTGAGCTAAACTCTCATTTGCTGATCAATCAATTAATAAGAATTAAACCCAAATTTATTAAGTCCATCCATCTCTAAATGGTTAGGGAAGAAAAGTTTATTAATAACTTTTTCATAAATTTCATCGAACACCTTTCGTGCAGTAAACTTCCTAGCATCAAGATTCAAATGGTCAAGTTAAATCTAGCATCAAGATCATATAAAATAAAGGAAACCCAAGCATCATAATCTAACCATCCAACTCCTATATCTACCAAACCATCAACCCATCAATCAACTACTCACTTATAACTATAAATAAAATCAAAACAAAAGATGCAAAGATAAACATAATGAAAATAGAAGAGATAAGATAAAAAGAATTCAAATTGATTCAAATGAATGATCAAGAGAAGATCATCCAAAAGAGTTGATAACAAGATTTTTTAATGTTTTTTAAATCCTATTATACTGGTGTCCATGTAGTACAATAGGTGTCAATCCAAGTGGGAGTGTAACTAGCAATTAGAATGTGATAGACTACTCTAATTTAAGCTAGGTAAATTCAATGGTTTGTTATCTATCGATCTAAGTGAGCAATTTAGACAACGGAAACCGAAAGCAAAAGTGAAAAGTAAACAGCAGAACAAAGTGAGGTAGAAAATAACAGCGGAACAAAGTGCAGTAAGAGCACACAGCGTGACAAGTGCAGTAAATAGCAAATAGCATAACAAAGTGCAGTAAAGAACAAACGTAAAGTGTAAGCAATAAATATGAGAAAGGGTTTCTTAAGGGGCAGAGAACACGGATCAGCGTTTCACTTAAAGTCACTAAATCGCTTAACAAACTCAAACAGAGCGGATCTCTAGGCAATAAACTCATAACTACTGAGTCCACTCTCGTGGTAAACAGCCTTAGCAAAGTTATCAACAGACCTTATCATCATAAGCGTTAAACAACCTAGCTAGCGTGAAACAACAGTTTAAACGAGCCTAATAAACACCTCAGACAACTAATCCCTTAGGCTAAGAGTGTAGATCTTTGAGACGGTTAAGTCAGACGGTTCAACGCACCTGTCGGGAGTTAAACGTCTAAAATCATGTTTTAATTGATCAGAAAGGAACAAGCATTAACAACGCCGAAACAAAAGAGATGATATTATTATACTCTTAAGCGACTTAGACGACTTTAAGGTCCACGTTTATCTAGTCCGTTCCCTCAGGAACCCTAAATTAACTACTCAAACTTCATAGGTAAAACAATCAAGATAACACTAAAGATGGAAGACATAATAATAATAAAATTCAGAAAATAAACTGAGAGTAAAAACAAACTGAAACTAAATTCAAAAGATCATAAAACGAAAGTGGAGTTCTTGTTCTGGGATTACAACAGTGAAAAACTCGAAGGGTTCTGAAAACAGTGTTCAAGCGTGTTTTTCTTTGTAACCTTACGGGGGTATTTATACTCGTTCCCCCGTTTTACCTAAAAAGTAAAACAAAGAAAAGTTAAGAAAGATAGTTGACTCGACTTCGTGGGCCGAGTCGAGTCATTGGACCGTCAAAGGTGTAGTGGGCTTGGCCTATCAGAAGTAAAGTGGAATGGCCCGTCAAAAGTGAAGTTGATTCGGCACGTCAAAGGTCAAGTTGACTTGGCACGTCAAAGTGAAGTTGACTTGGCACGTCAAAGGTGAAATTGATTTGGCACGTCAAGGGTGAAGTTGACTTGGCACGTCAAAGGTGAAGTTGACTTGGCACGTCAAAAGTGAAGTTGGCTTGGCACGTCAAAGGTGAAGTCCCACTGGGGAAGTTACCGAAGAGTGCTAGTCCGAGTCCCACTGGAGAAGTTACCGCTGAGTGGCAGTCTGAGTCCCACTGGGGAAGTTACCGCTGAGTGCCAATCCGAGTCCCACTGGGGAAGTTACCGCTGAGTGCCAATCCGAGTCCCATTTCCTGAAAGTAACCTCAAATGCAATGCGTATACTGTGCAAATGTAACATGCACGTAACACCTATATATGAGTCGAATATGACGTAAATGCAACATATATGTATGAAAAGTGAACTAGAAATGGTTCCTAAAATATGTTAAAATGCGTGTATATCAACTCCCCAAACTTAGACTTTGCTTTCCCTCAAACAAACGCATAGAGCTAAGATGGAAGAGAGGTTGCTGAGAAAGGGAACATCTTGCTTCAAACAAACAACCTACCAAGCCAAAAAACTGTAATCCACAAGTGAACCCTTATTCCATTGTAAAAACACAATCTACTCTCGTCAAGGCTTAGCATCATAACCACATATCCCTAGTACTTAGATGGACTCTAAGAAACACAAATTTGATTCCTATTTCCAAAGGTGCAAGCCTCGAGAGGGGTTATTGATCATAGTCATATTGATGCAACTTCCAAGAGCTTAGCAAGACTTAACTGCTTCAACACATTTATCATTCATTGTTTACATTCAGTTTTTGCTCAAACTCATGATTTTTGCTCCATCTTTATTAATGATTGCAAGGAAGTACGGGTTTACGCACAACCTTATTCACCTTAGGCGTCAATATCTTAGCTTTCTCAGTGAACACGAAAAAGTACGGGTTTACGCACAGTCCCCGTTCACCTTAGGAAATATCATATTGGTTTTATCAATGAACACAAGAAAGTACAGGTTTACGGACAGTCCCCGTTCTCCTTAGACCTCATAAAGTGAGCTGAGTTATTTTTCGTTCTAATGTTTCTAATTTACAGGCTAAGCTCGAGGAAGGATCAAACTCAATGCATCTCAAGCCCCTAATTTGGCAAATTTAAATTCAATTTAAGAGAAACCAAACCAGGTCCTTTCGAGACACAACATAAGCAAAGGTTTCAAAGGCGAAGGATCTACCAATTAGGTTTTGAGAGGGAAAAACCCCAGGTCCAAAAGTTCACTATGGTTACTAGCCAATCAACTTAGCAAGAATGTCTATCATTAACAAGATGATTCCCAAAAATCTAGACTCAATCCTATGTGAATGCAGTGCAACTACATGAACATTCTGTTTTTGAAAGATGCATTTTCAGAATTTTTCAAATTTTTATGGATTTTCTATGCCTTAAGTGAGATGCATGATTTATGTGGAAAGTTCAAACTAAGAAACACAGAAAACATGTTAATAAGAATTAGTACTCTCCCCCGAACTTAAACAACACAGTCCCTTGTGTAATCAAATTCAGAAGGAAAATCCTAGAGTAGTTAATGTAGATGTATATACAAAGAGATTTGGAGTCATTTACCTCACCAGTAGAGTTTCCATCCAGTGGGGTCGTCATCTAGGCTTGTGTCGTGGGGTGCTTGGCTTGCGCGCGTGAGGACTCGAGTCGCGTGCAGTGCGGGACGGGAGTGGCGTGCAGTGCATGGTGCGGACTCGTGAGGTGACTCGGACGGTGGTGACTCGACTGGTGGTCGAGTAGAGTGCAGGACGGGAGTGGCGTGGGGAGCGGACTTGAGTGACGTGAGGAGTCAGGCTGCGGTGTGGTGATCGTGGCGTGAGGTGGAGTTCACAAGCATCCTGGAAGTTAAAATCAAAAACCAATGAAACAAGAAAACTGATCAAAACTTAATCTAAAATATTTACAAAGGATATCATGGGATTGCCTCCCAAGTGCGCTTGTTTAAAGTCTCAAACTTGACTCTTCGCACTCATTAGAGGTGAGGTGGTTCATCGAGAAGAACCGAAGTTCCCTCGGGTTTGGTTTTGTTAGCCAAGTAGGGCTTAACTCTCTGACCGTTCACTGTGAAATCTTCACCATCCTTTTTTATTAGAGTTACAGCTCCATATGGTAGAATTGCTTTGACTTTAAACGGACCAGACCATCTCGACTTCAGCTTTCCAGGAAACAACTTAAGTCTCGAATTGAACAGTAATACTTGACCACCAGAAGTGATCTGCTTGGGTGCAATCTTCTTGTCGTGAAATGCCTTAGTCCTTTCCTTGTAAATTTTTGAACTCTTGTAGGCTTCAAGCCTGACCTCCTCTAACTCATGCAAATCCATAAGTCTTTTCTCTTGAGCGTTCTTGAGGTCAAAATTTAAGAACTTAGTTGCCCACAGTGCCTTGTATTCCACTTCAACCGGTAAGTGACATGACTTCCCATAAAGTAATTGAAACGGTGTCCTTTCAATTGGAGTTTTGAATGTTGTTCAGTACGCCCACAGTGTATCATCCAACTTGACTGCCCAGTCTCATTTTGACACTCCCACTACTCTTGCTAGAATGGCTTTTATCTGTTTGTTTGATATCTCCACGTGTCCGCTTGTTTGGGGGTGATATGGAGTTGCTACCTTGTGCTTGACCCCATGCTTTTTCAATAAACTCTCGAACACCTTAATAAAGTGAGTACCACCGTAACTTATTACGACTCTTGGAATCCCAAACCTTGGAAAAATGATGCTCTTGAAAAGTTTCAGCACTACTTTAGAGTCGTTTGTTGGGCATGCAATTGCCTCTACCCACTTGGAAACGTAGTCAACTACTACCAGAATATAACTGTTTCCATGTGATGGAGGGTTAAATAGCCCCATAAAATCAATGCCCCAACAGTCAAAAACTTCAATCTCCAATATCGGATTATGTGGCATCTCATTTCTCTTACTGATGTTGCCCATTCTTTGACACGAATCGCACTTAGAGATAAATGATTGAGCGTCTCTGAACATAGTCGGCCACCATAAACCTGATTGGAGAATTTTTTGAACTGTCTTTAATGTGGCAAAATGACCACCGTACGTTGAACCATGACAGTGCTCAAGGATACCCTAAACCTCTTCTTCTGCAATACATCTTCTAAATAACCCATCAGACCCTTTTTTGTATAAGTATGGCTCGTCCCAAAAATAGTGATTCACATCTCTGAAAAATTTCTTTCTTTGATAGAAATCCATACTTTTTGGCACTTCACCAAGAACCAGGTAATTTACCAAATCTGCATACCAAGGTAGTTTGGCTCCAGCGAGCTTACCGCTGATCTGGTGACAATATTCTAACACTTTCAGGTTGCATAAGTGCTGGCGACTCGAGTTTGATGTCCGAGTTAGGTTCCACTTGAGTGGTCACTCCCTTGAACGTCATAAGTTGCTCTTCCGGCGTGGAGTCATCTATTGAGATCAAGTCTTCTATCATCATCCGTGATAGGTGGTCAGCTACCCCGTTCTCCACTCCAGGTTTGTCCACTACTTCCATGTCAAACTCTTGCAGTAGCAGTTTCCACCTCAGTAACTTTTGCTTAGTATCCTTCTTTTTCATGAGGTATTTCAATGATGCGTGTTCTGTGTGCACAATTACCTTGGAACCAACGAGGTAAGATCTAAATTTCTCAAAATCAAAGACCACAGCTAGGAGTTCTTTTTCAGTAGTTGCATACTTGACTTGGGCGTTGTCAAGTGTCTTGCTGGCATAATAAATAACATTCATCTTCTTGTCCTTCCTCTGACCTAGGACTGCTCCCACTGCATAATCACTTGCATCGCACATAATCTCGAACGGTAGAGTCCAGTCTGAAGATTGGACTATTAGGGAGGACACCAAAGCTTCTTTGATTTTTAAAAACGCCTCAAGGCAGTCCGAGTTAAAGTCGAACTCGACTTCCTTACATAGCAAGCATGTCAGTGGTCTTGTTATTTTTGAGAAGTCCTTGATGAATCTCCTGTAGAATCCAGCATGTCCCAAGAAACTTCTGACATCTTTTACTGTCTTAGGGGGTTGCAGCTGAACCATTACCTCAATCTTGGCTTTATCAACTTCAATACTCTTTTCTGATATCTTGTGTCCCAGAACAATACCTTCCCTAACCATGAAATTACACTTCTCCCAATTCAGCACCAGATTTGTTTCCACACACCTGCTAAGTACCCTGCACAGATTTGACAAACAAGAGGAAAATGAGGAGCCATAGACAGAGAAATCGTCCATGAAAACTTCAACCATCTCCTCGATCAGATCTGAAAAAATAGAAGTCATGCAGCGTTGGAAAGTAGCAGGTGCATTACACAAACCAAATGGCATTCTTCTATATGCAAATGTTCCATAGGGGCAAGTGAAAGTGGTTTTTTCTTGATCATCAGGATGTATAGGGATTTGAAAGAATCCACTATATCCATCTAAGAAGCAGTAGTATTTGTGATTAGCTAACCGTTCTACCATTTGATCAATGAATGGAAGTGGGAAGTAATCTTTCCTAGATGATGAGTTTAACTTCCTATAATCAATGCACATCCTATGGCCTGTGATAGTTCTAGTGGGCATTAGTTCATTTTTTCATTTCTAACCATAGTGATTCCTCCTTTTTGAGGGACGCAATGAACAGGTGAAACCCAGTTACTACCAGAAATTGGATAGATAATATCAGCATCCAGTAACTTAAGAATTTCATTTTTGACCACTTCTTTTAGATTTGGATTCAACCTTCTTTGGTGCTCAATGCTTGAATGTGATTCGTTTTCAAGATGAATTCTGTGAGTGCAAAGACTAGGTGATATGCCTCCTAAATCTTTTTAATTCGTTTAACAGTATGCTCAACTCATCACTACTCAAAGAGTCATTCACAATGACAGGATAAGTGCAGTTAGAACCCAACAAAGCGTACCTCAGTCCTGATGGAAGTGGTTTCAGTTCCACTTTGGGAGCCTTCAGCTCAGACCACTCGTCAGCAGCAGTTGATGTGGTGCACTGGAGTAAATTCAACTCGAGTCCAGAATTCAAGTCTAACGCAGTTACTGTCAAATTTTGGTGTACTGGTTTAACTTTCGCAGTCGGTGCGACCAATTCTTCAATCACCACATCATTCTTTACTGGACTGTGAACGTCAAGAAGTTTCCTATAACATTCAGCTTCCATGCTCAAATATCCATCCGTAGCTGACTTAGTCAATGCAACCTGTAGGTGGTCATCTGCAGTCAATTCCTCTAATAACTCATCAGCCAAAGCATCCATTTCCTGAACTGAGAACATTTGACCTTCTATGGTTGGTTTTTTCATCGCATCATTGATGTTGAACTTCATTCTGAAGTCTGGTCCGAGGTTAAGTTGGATTTCTCCTTTCTGAACATCAATGACTGCTCCAGCAGTAGCCAAAAACGGTCTTCCAAAGAGTAACGGGTCCTTGGGTTCCTCATCCATGTCTAAAACAACAAAATCAGTTGGTATCTGGACTCCTCCTACCCTCACAGGAAGATCTTCTAAGATGTCGTGAGGGATTCGTACTGACCTGTCCGCTAGAACCAATGATATCTTGCAAGATTTGTAATTATCGAAACCCAATCTCCTTGAAACAGAAAGTGGCATGAGGCTTATTGATGCTCCAAGATCGCATAGGCACTTGCTGAAGGATAAGGGTCCCAGTGAGCAAGGAATGGTGAAGGTTCCAGGGTCACCTAGCTTCTTTGGTATTGCTTTTCTTTGAATGATGGCACTGATTTCGTGAGTGAGCACAACCATACCTTCGACCTCTTTCGTTCTTTTCTTAATTGCATCTTTAAGAAATTTCTGGTAAGGTGGCATCAACATAAAGGCATCTAATAATGGGACCTTGAGCTCAATGCCTTGAATTTGCATGTCAAAAAGTGCTTTGTACTTCTCAGCGACTTCCTTTTTGAATCTCTGTGGGAAAGGCAACTGTGGTTTGTAAGGAGGGGGAACAAACGGTTTAACTGTTTCTTGTGGTGCTGGCTGTTTTTGAGCTTCAGATGGTGTCGCTTGAGTATTTGGCTCGAGTTGGAATTCAGGAGTGACGTTTTCCGCTGAATGTGGTGAAATTTGCTTCACTCGGTTGTGGTTAACTGGCACTGGGCAGTCGAGTTGGGTTTCTAGTAAGGACTTTTCAGCCTTATCGCTGATAAGGTCATCCTCCTCTTCTTGATCCATACTGTTCTCAGTATCTTTTGTACGTTCTGCGCGAATTAGTAACTCACGTCCACTTCTAAGGGTGATTGCATTAGTGTGGTACTCTTTCGGATTCTGAACTGCTTTACATGGGAGTTGCCCGCTTGTTTTCATAGTTGAAGAAGAAGCTTGCTGATTCTCGACAAACTTTAGCCGTGAGTTTAGTGTTTCGAACTTACAATTGAGGTCATGATGTGATGCATAAATTTTGGAGTGTACTTCAGCGATTTTCTTTGTGAGTTCTGTTGCAGTTGTTGTCTGTCCTTTTAGTATTTGTTGCAGAATATCCATGACTTATGGGGTTTGTTGAGGAACAGTTTGAGCTGGAAGTTCGTATCCTGGGGGAGCCGGCTTACTTGGTTGATAGCTTTGGGGGTATTGTTGCTTAGGGTGGTATGGTTTGGGTTGGTTGTGTTGTTGCTTGGGTGGGTAGATTTGGTCTTGTGGGTTAGCAACGTTGGTGTTTCTGTAAGAGAGGTTAGGATTCTGTTTGTAGGTGTTGTATGGCTTGTATCCATTGCCCTGGTTTTGAACATAGCTGAGTTCTTCAATCTGTTCATCCTCCTCATACTCGAGTTTTTCTTGACATACCTGGTTGACTGGTTTCTGATGTACTGCTAACAGTCTGTCCAGCTTTGCATTCAGTGTGTTGATTTCTTTTCTGCTTACGGGGTCTGAGTGTACCGTACCTCGCACAGTTCTGTCGTATTCTTCGTTGTATTGACCATCTGCTTGAGCTAAATTCTCTACTAGCTCCCAACCGTCTTCAACATCTTTGTTGGAAAAATTCCCATTGCTTGTTGTGTCAAGGAGCATATGTATCTTTGGATGAACGCCATGGTAGAGTGTGCTGAGTAGAGACTCGGTGGTAAAACCATGATGAGGGCATTGAGACTGGTAAGTTTTGAACCGCTCCCAAGCTTCCGTAAGTGATTCGCCATTCTTTTGTGCAAAGCTAGAAATTTCATTGCAGAGTTTTGCAGTCCTTGACGTGGAGAAGTACTTTGTTAGAAAAGCTCGCTTACACTCATCCCATGAAGTGATTGTGCATGTAGGTATGTGCTTTTCCTAGAGGCGTGCTTTGTCTCCCAATGAAAACGGAAACAACTGAAGTTTCAAGGCATCCTCACTGACGCCATTGATTTTAACCATGTCACAAAGTCTTTCAAATTCATCTAGATGGTCAAGGGGATCCTCAGCTGATAGCCCGTGAAACTTGTTGTTCTGAATCATGGCAATTGTACCACTTTTAATCTCAAAATTGTTGTTAGGTATAGCAGGAGGTACAATCCCATGTCGTAGTGTGTGTGTGCTAGGTGTATCACCAGCCCTAATCGTTCAAGGCTTCCTCTGGTGAGGTCCCATTGCAGGTATATCTTGGGGGATATGCTGTGTGTTTGATCTGGTTGGGTGATCTATTGACATGATGTTGTCTGGATCGAAGTTGGTACAGTTTCTCTGCTTTTTCAACTGACGTGGGAGTCTATCGATATTGTCTTTAAAACTGAGAAGGTTCTGACTGCCTTTAGAGCGTGTATGCATGCAACAGGTGATCTCAGCTCGAGTGGTAAGGTCAAGTTGAATAGAAGAATTGCAAATTCACTTGAGACAGAACCAGGAGTGGGTGAGTAACGTGGAGCAATAAGAACTTGATCTCAGAAAGTCTAAAATTCTAAATGTAGCTGACAAAAACCGAGTTGGCAACAGCGCCAATTTGATAACAAGATTTTTCAATGTTTTTCAAATCCTATTATACTGATGTCGATGTAGTACAATAGGTGTCAATCCAAGTGGGAGTGTAACTAGCAATTAGAATGTGATAAACTACTCTAATTCAAGCTAGGTAAATTCAGTGGTTTGTTATCTATCGATCTAAGTGAGCAATTTAGACAACGAAAACCGAAAGCAAAAGTAAAAAGTAAACAACGGAACAAAGTGAGGTAGAAAATAACAGCGGAACAAAGTGCATTAAGAGCACACAGCGTGACAAGTGCAGTAAATAACAAATAGCGTAACAAAGTGCAGTAAAGAACAAACGTAAAGTGTAAGCAATAAATAAGAGAAAGGATTTCTTAAGGGGCGGAGATCACGGATCAGCGTTTCACTTAAAGTCACTAAATCGCTTAACAAACTCAAACAGAGCGGATCTCTAGGCAATAAACTCATAACTACTGAGTCTACTCTCGTGGTAAACAGCCTTAGCAAAGCTATCAACAGACCTTATCATCATAAGCGTTAAACAACCTAGCTAGCGTGAAACAACAGTTTAAATGAGCCTAATAAACACCTTATACAACTAATCCCTTAGGCTAAGAATGTAGATTTTTGAGACGGTTAAGTCAGACTGTTCAACGCACCCATCGGGAGTTAAACGTCTAAAATAATATTTCAATTGATCAGAAAGGAACAAGCATTAACAACGCCGAAACAAAAGAGATGATATTATTCTAATCTTAAGCGACTTAGACGACTTTCAGGTCCACACTGATCTAGTCTGTTCCCTCAGGAACCCTAAATTAACTACTCAAACTTCATAGGTAAAACAATCAAGATAACACTAAAGGTGGAAGACATAATAATAAAATTCAGAAAATAAACTGAGAGTAAAAACAAACTGAAACTACATTCAAAAGATCATAAAACGAAAGTGGAGTTCTTGTTCTGGGATTACAGAAGTGAAAAACTCGAAGGGTTCTGAAAACAGTGTTCAAGCGTGTTTTTCTTTGTAACCTTACGGGAGTATTTATACTCGTTCCACCGTTTTACCTAAAAAGTAAAACAAAGAAAATTTAAGAAAGATAGTTGACTCGACTTCATGGGCCGAGTCGATTCATTGGACCGTCAAAGGTGTAGTGAGCTTGGCCCGTCAAAAGTAAAGTGGAATGACCCGTCAAAAGTGAAGTTGACTCGGCACGTCAAGGGTGAAGTTGACTTGGCACGTCAAAGATGAAGTTGACTTGGCACGTCAAAGGTGAAGTTGACTTGGCACGTCAAAGGTGAAGTTGACTTGGCACGTCAAAGGTGAAATTGACTTGGCACGTCAAAGGTGAAGTTGACTTGGCACGTCAAAGGTGAAGTTGACTTGGCACGTCAAAGGTGAAGTTGACTTGGCACGTCAAAGGTGAAGTTGGCTTGGCACGTCAAAGGTGAAGTCCCACTGGGGAAGTTACCGCTGTTTGCCAGTCCAAGTCCCACTGGAGAACTTACCATTGAGTGGCAGTCCGAGTCCCACTGGAGAAATTACCGCTGAGTGGCAGTCCGAGTCCCACTGGAGAAGTTACCACTGAGTGCCAATCCGAGTCCCGGGGAAGTTACCGCTGAGTGCCAATCCGAGTCTCATTTCCTCAAAGTAACCCCAAATGCAATGCGTATGCAATGCAAATGTAACATGCGCGTAACAGCTATATATGACTCGAATATGACGTAAATGCAACATATATGTATGAAAAGTGAACTAGAAATGGTTCCTAAAATATGTTAAAATGCGTGTATATCAAGAGTCTCAAATGTTCTCTCTCAAACTCACTCTACAAAAGTTCTTAAGTGGCTATAAACAAAATGGTTTTTAATGTTTAATAAAATGGTATCGGGTCGATCCAAGATAAACCGAATCAGACCAAATAAAAACAAATGTGTCAACTGTTGTGGACCATGTGGTCGGCATTTTGACACAAGATGATTGCTTCATGTGTCTGTGCAGACTTATCGACCATGTTGTGGACCCAATTGGTCGAGTTTTGTGCAATATTGTCTGAGTTTGGTATCAATATAGAGGTAGGTTGATATTGAGGAACAAAAAGTGTTCCATCTTGATCTAATGCATATTCATTCCATCCTTATGCTTCTTCACCCATCTCCAAGCTCTAAATCCCCATATAACTCCAAATAGCTTGAAAAATTCAAGAGATGCAAAATATGCAAATCGAACGCCTATAATTCTAAAATATAAAATGTGAAAAAGATTAGTACGGAATGAGGGTTAATGAATACTATGTGTCAAATAATGCAAAATAATAATTAAGACTAAGTTTAATATTTACATATATCAACTTCTCCTTGCAATTTTTTTTTTGTTACCAATTAATTTCGTTGGATATTAAACAACATTAGGGCTTTAGGATTACTTCATCAAATATGTATAACAGTTTTATTTAATACATTTTTCTTTTAAGATATCTCAGATGGTTTGGATTTGGGTAACGTATGATGGACGTCTCAAATCCGTATACACCCAAAGATCAGGGGAAGCCAGATAAATATCTCTAAAATGCTTTGTAAAGTGTGAATTTGTTTCCATGGAGGATCGAATCCGGGTAACATACTACCGTTTCTCCAACATCACTAGACACCACAATGCTGTATATTTAATAAAACGTTGGTTTGGTTAAACTATTTTCTTTTTTGTCACTATTTTGGTTTGGTTAAGTTAAAATCTGATAAAATCAGCTCATAATTAACATATGATAATCAAGAAAATCCTGAAATCGAATATAACAAGATCGATGTACATAATTGGGTTGTTGGGATAGTTTTCTAGTTTGAAACTACAAATTAAAACATGGGCGGTACTCGTTTGCGAAAGCTCGAAGACAAAAACGACGTAAAAATCTTTATTTATTTTCTTAGATACTCATGCATTATTGACGAAATGTTTGTCTTGTTGTATGTGTTGGTCATATCCGAAAGGGAAATGCCGAGTCTACACAAACATCTCCTTCGAATTCTACATAGAAATGATGACTATATAAAATTTCGACCAATTAAAGTTGAGATAAAATCAACCAGAATACTTAAAACACATAATTTAGAAATTTTTAATTAAAAATATAATATCCAAATTATACTAAATTGTTGTTTGGAATTAGATTAAGAACTTTAATAAAACAAAATTTGGTTAAGAAAATTTTCGATTAGTTTTATTTTATTGGCACTGCCAATAAGTAATTGAAGACCCACGCTCTTAATCTTATCTGTTATCCATCGTATTCTTCAAATATTTAACACAAACAAACAATTTTGCGTTGACAAAATAATATTTTTAAAAATTTGGAATCACCGTAATCCGAGGAAACCCACGTTCTAAACTTATAATCAAATACTATATATGTAGAGACTCGAGATACATTATTTTCCCTTGTCATCTCAATTCACTGTAATATCCCACGTGAAAATCAAGTTCATAGAATAATGTAAAAACTCGTTGGCAAACTAAAAAAGTTGTTGGAAAATTACTATGTATAATAATATAAGACTACCCTGGTCTTTTTAATACATTACTAAAAAAGTTAAGTGTTAATTTGATATTGATGACATGACACCGACTCGACGATGTTACTGAATAGTTGGTCAGATCAGTTTAAGTAATCGAACTAGTGTAACCGGTTTAACCTATCATATCGGACTTTTACCTACTTACCTACATAGTACTTGATGCATCGATCTAAATGGATCTTATGTTCATGTATATGCTATACCACGCAGACAAAATTACAAAACTAATTTTTTGACTCTCAGTGCTAAATTTGTTTCGTAAATTTTGTTGAGTTTTTTGAAAGTTTGTTGACAAAAAAAAGTTTGATTGAATATAATTCTGATTAAATAAAGGAAATATAACGTAATAACGTTATTACGTAACGGTAATGTTAACGTTTTTGTTGATGAGACTAATTAGCAATTAGCAAATCGTATATCTAATCATATTCGTTAATATTAATTCTACTTGACGTATACAAATTACCTTGATCAAAGCTAACCCATCATTTAACACATAGAGGCCGGATATAAGTGTGTTTTTAACTAATTTTCAATCATAGAAATTATATTCAACGTGTTTTTTTTTTTTGGATAAATCTTTGTTTTCATTTTTCTTCTTCTAAATATTATTCAACATTTGCAAATAGGTAATCATCTTGATCGAACTTCCTCACGTTCAAACGCGTGGAGACTCAAAATATATATTATTTAGTATTTGTTCTCTATCCAGATTCATATGAAAAATGAAGCACGTTAAAATCATTTCTATAAAAAATTCAGAAACTTTTCCTATATAAACTCACTCATTTCATTGAGTAATCACTCCAACACACACACAAAAAAGCATCTAAACAAAGAGAACTAATACAAGTATATTTAAACGTTAGACGCAAGAAACATGGCCAATACAAAACCCGTCGACTGGCAATTTAGCGGCAGTGAGGCAGCAAAGGCCGCCTCAGCTGCTTCGCTAGGCACTTACTCCTCTAGAATCTTTGCTCTCTGTGACCCTAACGGACCACCAATCCTGCCGCCTCGAAAGGAAGCTGCCGAGACCAGTCATACCGCTGAAAAGGCTGTTGTTCAAGCCGTCCTTTGCGGTACTGGAAACGCTTATGCTCCAAGTATTGGTCTTCCTGCTGCCAAAAGGTATAATACATTAAACTATTGTTGAACATTTTAGCTAGTACACTATCATTGGAACAACTTTTTAAGTTGAAACCTATAATTTATCACATATATAACACGATCATATTTGTATCCATTTCTCTCAGTGCGGTGGCTGAGTATCTTAGTCGAGATCTTCCAAAGAAATTGACAAAAGATGATGTTTTCATGACCGTTGGATGCAAACAAGCCATCGAGCTTGCAGTCGATATCTTGGCTAAACAAAAAGCCAACGTTTTGCTTCCGAAGCCTGGCTTCCCATGGGACATGGTCCGCTCCATCTACAAGAATCTTGAGGTCCGAACATATGACTTTCTCCCTCACAAGGACTATGAGATCGACTTTGCTAGCGTCCGTAAGCTTGTAGACGAGAACACGTTTGCGATATTTATAATCAATCCTCACAATCCTAATGGAAACATCTATTCAGAAGCTCATCTGAAGCAGGTTATTTAAAAATACTCTGATAAGCTATACAAATATTCACATGACTCATGATTATCTAATCTTTGATTATGTGAAATTTATTGAATCTTAGCTGGCTGAGTTGGCTCGGGAACTCAAGATAATGGTGGTTTCTGACGAAGTATTTAGATGGACTGTGTTTGGAAGTAAGCCCTTCACACCCATGGGGATATTCTCGTCGATTGTACCGGTGGTTACGCTTGGTTCGATATCCAAAGGATGGACTGTCCCCGGATGGCGAACCGGTTGGCTAGCTCTCCACGATCTAGATGGTGTCTTCAAATCCACCAAGGTCCGTTACATATCATTCTTTAAGCATATTCCTATCATTTATACAAAAATATTTTTAAAAACGATTTCATATCTAGCTATTGATATTATAAAGTTTTAGATATTTTCAATATTACTATCATTTGAAATATTTGATTAATTAAATTCCCGTACGCATTGATCATCATCTAATAATCTCTTATACTGAATTTGATATTCAGAACTTATATTTATTGTTGACAAAAATAAAAATAAAGAACTAATATTTATTCTTGGCCTAATATATATCTCTTATACATGGACAGATCTTAGATGCTGCTAAGCAATTTTTGGAGATAAATTCTAAACCACCAACTGTTATACAGGTATGGGGATTTTTGTTATAATTATTGTCAATTATTTAAGATGTATTCACCAAAGTGGCTGTTTTATTGTGATTATTGTGCATTAATCCATACACTCATTCTATATTGTATAAATTATATATACGACCAATTCGTCTACCTTTATAACATGTAGGCAGCTATTCCCACCATTTTGGAGTGTACTCCTAAAGATTTCTTCGATAGGAGGCAGAGTTTTCTGAAAGACAAAGCTGATTTTGCATTCTCTAAGCTTAAGGAGATACCAAGCTTAACTTGCTACCTCAAACCTGAAGCTTGCACCTTCTTATGGGTATTCATTCTATTATTACTACATTTCTTATAACATTTTTGACCTTTGATTAGGAAACAATCTTTAATCTTTGGTTTCTTTCGTTCTCGCAGACCGAAATCAACTTTTCATACTTTGTGGACATTGACGATGATGAAACCTTCTGTGAAAAGCTTGCTGCTGAAGAAAACCTCGTCCTTTTACCAGGTATATTCATCAATATCTCTCATTAGTTACCTATATGTATAATGTTAACTTGTGATCATATTTCTAACATATAAGAACATATATCCGTTTTGTGTTGGATTGGTTTAGGGATTGCATTTGGGCAGAAGAACTGGGCGAGGCATTCTATCGACATGGTGACTCCGACATTGGAGGATGCATTTGAAAGATTGAAGAGCTTCTGTGAACGCCATTCCAATATTATTGGAGATTCACTTAAAAAGACCAATGGCGTTAAGTAAAGGGTCTATATAGGTTGTTTCCCAAGTATTTTACCTTATGTCTAAATAAAAGGGTGTTTTTATTGATTTGAGATAAATCATGAACACTTTTGTATTTGTAACAAATAAATTGGTGTACTTATCACCAATCATGTAATTTTTTCTCATAGTTTGAAAGGTAATGTACTTCTGCTTTTCTAAAAAATAAGACTAATAAACTTTTAAACTTCATTTGATGAACTTTTTATTAAACCTAAGACTTGAAGAAGAAGCAATCAAGTCTTAGAGTATATTTTCCTTCTTGTGACTTTTGGAGACTCAAGGAGGGAGTAAATGTCACATGTCTTCCTTGAGACATGTGAGAAGAGAGTTGTTGGCTCCTAGGGAAGGAAGAAAGAGCTGTTGGCTCTTAGGAGAAAAAGATAGAGCTGTTGGAGCCAATTGGAGAAAGAAGACCACATTGCTTTCATTAAAGCTAATTACTACTTACAGAATTATCTAATTGTAGGGGTTACACATGTATGTAGTAGCTCTAATCTTCCTTACATAGAAGCACTAGATTGTATTATAAATGGGATGTAGAAGCTTATGTAAAGATTAAGTAAGAGAAAAGAAAACTCTTCTTCGTACTCTCTTCTCTCTAAATTTTTGAAATCTCTTGCCATATCTCTTGAATCTTTATCTTTAAATCTCTTCAATCTTATTCTTCAAAATCTCACATGGTATCATAGTTTGGTTCATCATAGACCAAGATTTACCTCTTTCTTTTAAGTCTCAAAGATCCATGAAATTTTTCGAAATCTCCATTTGTGTTCTTGAAGAACTTTTTCGGACAATTGGGTAAAAGAGTGATTCTTCGAAAAATCATGGAACACTTGAAGTTTTAAGGATTTAATGTGGTTCTCAAGGGTGTTAACTACCTCTCGTGGTCAAGAACTATCAATAGTGTGTTGAAAAGCTGAGGGCTTTGGGCTCATACTAAAGAAGGAGTTCCAAAGAAGGCGGTTTCGGTGAGTTCAAAGGTAAACGAAAATGAGGGTGAAGCCATGACTGGAGAAGATGAAGCAAAATGGTACCAAGAGTATCAAGTTGCTTTAGTTATCATTCAAAGCTCACTTGAACCATCCATTTATGAAGCCCACTTCGATTGTGAAAATGCTAAGGAATTATGGGAATCTCTAAAACGTGTTTATGGGAATCTCTCCAACCTTAATAGAGTTTATGAAGTCAAGAAATCTCTCAACAACCTAAAGAAAGAAGGTATGGATTTTACTCAATAGTTTGGGAAGTATAGATCATATTGGGCCGAACTAGAAATGCTTAGGCCATTTATGGTGGATCCAAAAATTCTTCATGAAAGACTTGAGCAAGATAAAGTCTTTGGGATGATGATGAACTTAAATTCAGCCTATGGAGACTTTATTTGTCATTAATTGAGACAAGAGAAGCTTCCGACCTTGGATGAGGCTTGCGGCTTGGTGCAAAGAGAACAAGGGTCAAGAAATCTTTTCGGTGAAAAAGGGGAGCTTGTGATGGGAAAAAAATCTTCATACCGACAAGAGGAAAGTAAAACCTTTGTATGTGAGCACTGAAAACGTAAGGGACACACCAAGGATAGATGTTGGACACTCCATCCACACTTGAAACAAAACCGAGGAGAAAGGGGTAAAGCAAATGAAGGCACGATTCAAGGCAGCTCGGAGTCACACTCTCAAGGCACGAATGGCACAGCTATGGTAGCTAATCAAGGGGAGTATGTAAGGAGAGCTGACCTTGAAGAGCTCATCAAATCAATCAATGCTTTAAAAGAGTTTGGTAACTTTTTCTATGTTTCGAAAATTACTAAACCATTGGTAGTAGATTCCGGAGCATCTCACCATATGATTAGTAATAGAAATTTACTAGAAAATGTTAGACCTGCCCTAGGGAATGTAGTAATTGCCAATGGTAAGCAAGTTCCTATTGAAGGTATAGGGGATTTACGATTATTTGATCAAAATTTGAAAGCCTTTTATATGCCATCGTTTAAATCAAACTTGTTAAGTGTGTAAAAGGCAATAAATGACTTAAATTGCAAAGCTATTCGATTCTAACAAGGTTTATTTTCAGGATATTAAGAGTGGTCGGATCCTTGGAGAAGGAATAACCAAAGATGGATTGTATTTGTTGGATGACATCAAGAACAATCCTAGCTTATCTTTTAATGCTAGTTTATCTAGTTCTTCTAATGCTTTTAATTCTAGTTGTAGAGTAGTTGTTAAATCTGGGGGAAGTATAAGGTGGTCTCTCTCTCTCTCTTCAAATGAATCGAGTGTTCTTTGCTTAGGTTCTGAGATGTTAAATTCCTATGATGAATGAGTTCTTGAGTTTGTATCTTCCTGTTAGATCCTGGTGTATTTGCTTGAGGACAAGCAAAAAGCCAAGTCTGGGGGAATTGATATACCTCATTTATACCGACGTATAGCTTACTAATTCATATGTTTTCTTTAGTCTTTGTCGTGTTTTTAGAGTCTTTTCAGGTACAAAATGCAAGAACACTTGGTATTCCACATGTTGAGCAAGAGTTGAGCTTGACTTTGGATTTTTCAACTATGAGCTAAACAATCGATCGATCAACACCAAGATCAATCGATCGCAACTTTAGATAGGGAAAACTGCGCTTGATCCATTGACTGACTCCTCACGCCTGACGCGATCGACCCCCATTCGTCTATCTCATGCGCACGATCTGTTTCACGACCAAGCACTCAGAGATCGATCGAGCCATTTAAGGAGAAGTTGCGCACGATCCTTTGCACGATATGGAAGTTTCACGATCGAATAGAGAAAGGTTGATCGATCGAGCAGTCTAGGGATCGATCGATCGAGCAGTCTAAGGATCGATCGATCCAAGACTCTGTGAAGCGAAAAGAAAATTTCCTTATTTTGTACCAGTTAGGTTTACTCTATATATTAGGTTAAAAAACACGTTTTGAGACACACTTTACAGAGAGAAAAAGGGGCACACTTTTATTGTAACCTAGAGGAGAAGAATTGAGATCTCTAGATCATTGGAGAAGATCCCTAAACCTTTATTGCATATATTCTGAGTTTTGAAGGAATTTCTTTACAATTGCTTGCTTGTTCTCTATTTCCTTGTCTGAGTAGTTCATAATTAAGTTTAGGGTATTCTAAGGATCTTAATCCCTTAAGGATGAGAAACAAATAGGTCTCAACTATTGAATCTCAACCTAAAAACATGGTTAATGCTTAGGTTATAGTAGCTAACTAATCTATGATCTCAGGTTACTTATTATCCCAGAAGTTTAATGAGAACCAGAACCTTTCTAGGTTAGCAACTCTTTCACTACCAACGAGAGTTGATACTAGCTTGGGTTGTGGATACTTAGAAACTATTAATACTGCATGGCTACAATCCTAGAACCAACAAGAGTTAGGATCTCTAGGATCTAGGCATAGTGATTATCGCTGCGAGAGTAGGTTAGTCAATTGTTATTTCTTAGTCGAGAACGGAACTGATCTTGCTTGAATAGATTCCTCATCATATCCTTGATTTCCTTATGAATCCCCTAGACTTGATACTTTAGATATTGTTTACATTA
This sequence comes from Lepidium sativum, assembly GCA_023374145.1. Lineage (NCBI taxonomy): Eukaryota > Viridiplantae > Streptophyta > Magnoliopsida > Brassicales > Brassicaceae > Lepidium > Lepidium sativum. Next base: position 23,774 of record JAKUCM010003417.1, read on the forward strand.
AATTTCCTAGTTACACTCGAGTGCACTCAAAATACCCATCGACTTAGCTCTAGTTAAATAATCAAATCGTTAGTGTGACAATTGGTCTTCGTGGATTTGATCCCTAAATACTATTACGTTTGTTGTGCACTTGCAGTAGGATATTGGGTTAAAACTCGTTGTATCAAGTTTTTTGCGCCGTTGCCGGGGACCAATGACAGTACCTTTCGATTATTTATTGAGTTAGAGACTAAGACACCTTCGTTTACCTTTTGTTTTTATTTCTTTTTTTTGTTTTTCAGGTATTGATTTTATAATGACTGACGAAGAGGAAAGCGTAGATGATTTTACAAGACAGGAAGCTACATTAGAACAGTTAAGGCGAGAGATTGAAGAGCTGAAACGGGAAAGATATGCTAGGATAGAACAGATGCCAAGAAGGGCCATCGGTGAAATAGAAACGCCTCACAACTACTATCAATGTCGATCTGCGATTTCTGTTAGATTACCAGAGGGTTGCATTGATCATGAGTTGAGTCCTCCTTTGATAGCATTGGTTAGACAATTTACCTTTCACGGTTTCCTTGCTGAAAATCCTATAGATCATCTCGAAAACTTTGAGGAAATCTGTAGTACAACCGCACCTAGAGGAATCCCTGAGGACTATGCTAAGTGCAAACTTTTCAAATTTTCTTTGGAAGGAAAGGGAACCAAATGGCTTCAGTCTTTGCCAGCAGGATCGTTAACCTCATGGGAACAAGTTTCTGGATCACTTCTTTACCAAAGAAAATACTGCTAAGTTGAAGAACCATATTTCAAACTTTCATCAAAGAGACGATGAGTCTTTTGTAGAAGCGTGGGATAGGTTGAAAGGATATAGAAGGGATTGTCCACACTATGATTTCAGTGATGAACAAGTTCTGAACTATTTCTATAGCAGATTGAGTTGGAGTTTTAAGAAGCTACTCATTGCTTCGAGCAACAGAGATTTCACTACAAACACGAGTGAGAGCGCTTTTCAGCTGATTGAGAATTTGAATGTGAGTACCGGGGATTTACGTGATCACGAAGAATATTCACCTGAGATGGAAAAAATCGCAGGGATTAGTGAGAAGCTAGATCAGTTCATAGCTTCAAGTGAGTTTAAGAGGAAATCTGTCAAACTTTATCCATCACAGAAGAAATCTATTCTTCAGGACTGTCAATGGGAAGTAATTTACACCGAGCAAAAGGCTATAGCAAGTCCCACTCCTTCATCTAATGACGAGACAGGTCATTCAGGGTCAATCTAGGACTACATCCGAAATCAATAATCAGATGGGAGTTATGTACTCAGAATTGAGTTCCAGGATTGATTATGTTATGTCTAAGGTGGAAAACACAACCTCCCTTCTGGCTTCGAATGATGATCATCAAGCTTGTGATGTTGTTATGTTGAGAAGTGGTAGGGAACTTGAAGCAAACCTCCAAAACCGAGACAAGAGGGAGTAGTGGTCGATGTTGACGATGATAAAGCTGAAGAGGTTTGTGAGGAAACGGCCACACCTACGCCGACACCAGAGCCGTTAGTTGTACCTGAGAGATCATACGCTCCAGTACCACCATACCCAATCCCACCGAAGAAATCCAAAAAGGACTTGGAGAACGCAAAATGTAAGGAGTTATCTATTTGGTTACCTTATGTTGATGCCTTGCAGATGACACCTTCACTCAAGAGCTATGTCAAAAGCCTAGTGAAGAACAAGTTCATATATGAAGATAGAGTGATGATGATCACGCAGGATTGCAGTTCTAGACTTCAAAATCGGTTTCCTAAGAAAGAAGAAGATCCCAGATGATTTGTACTTTCAGTTCGTATAGGTTATGTGACTTTTGAGCGTTCGTTGTGTGATCTAGGCTCAAGTGTAAACCTAATGTCATATTTTGTAGCATTGAGGTTAGGATTCTCGAACTTCAAGCAAACCAAGATCTCTCTTATCTTTGCAGACCGTTCAGTGATATATACAGTCGGTATTCTCGAGGATCTTGATGTTGAAGTTGGGAATACATTAGTACCAACCGATTTTGTGGTGCTGAAGCTAGACGAAGAACCTAATGATCCTCTCATCTTAGGTCGACCTGTTCTCCGAACAGCATGTGCTATGATTGATGTCAGGAATGGAAGAATAGATTTACAGCTAGGGGATATCAAGATGAGATTTGAGATGGACAGGATGCTGAAGAAACCAATGTTGAATGGCAAGACTTTCTCTGTTGACACTTCTGAATAGATTGCAGAAGAATTGAATGAAGAGATATATGTTTAGGACCCTCTTGAGCTTGTGCTTACAAGAATAGAGTCGGAATGTGGGTTTGCAAACGACGAAGCAACAAGTTATGCCAAAATGTTGGATCCATGCAAGCAGATTGAGGAAATGATAGCCTATGCAGTTTTAGACCCTCCAAAACCATCCATACCTTTAGCTTTGACAGACCCTTGGAGTGAGATAAGGGCCCCCATAATCGAGCTTAAAACTCTCCCAGCAGGGCTAAGGTATGTATTTCTCGGTCATAATTCTACCTATCCAGTAATCGTTAATGCTAAGTTGAATGGTTCTGAATTGGAGACGCTTATTAGAGAACTTCGAAAGTACCGTTGGGCTTTAGGTTATTCATTAGATGATATCTCTGGTATTTCACCCGAGTTATGCATGCATAGAATACATCTCATTGATGAGTCTAATGAGAATAATAGAGAACCAAAGAAGGATGAACCCAAATCTGAAAGAAGTTGTCAAGAAAGATATAATGAAATTATTAAAAGCAGGGATAATATATCCTATATCCAATAGTAATTGGGTTAGTCATGTCCATGTCGTACCTAAGAAAGGAGGCATTAATGTAGTCAAGAATGAGAATAATGAATTGATACCTACCAGAACTGTCACGGGTCATAGGATATGTATTGATTTCAGGACTTTAAATTTCTCTACTAAGAAGGACCACTTCCCTATGCCCTTCATGGATCAAATGCTTTAGAGATTGGCTAACCATTCTTACTATTGGTTCTTAGATGGTTATTCAAGCTTCTTTCAGATCCCCATTCATCCCGATGATCAGGATAAGTCGACTTTCACATGCCCTTATGGTACATTTGCATATCGCAGAATGCCATTTGGGTTATGCAATGCTCCAACAACTTTTCAAAGATGCATGATGTCGATTTTCACTGATATGATTGAGGATATTATGGAAGTTTTTATGGATGACTTTTCTCTGTATGGTTCTTCTTTCTCTGGTTGTCTTTCAAACCTTTGCAGGGTTCTCCAATGTTGCTAAGACAAGCATCTAGTGCTAAATTGGGAGAAGTGTTATTTTATGGTTACAGAAGGGATTGTACTCGGTTACAAAATATCATGGAAATGGATCGAGGTTGACAAGGCAAAGATCAAAGTGATGACGAGCTTGAAATCGCCAACCACAGTCAATGAAATCAGAAGTTTTCTCGGTCATGCCGGTTTCTACAGGAGGTTTATTAAAGATTTCTCGAAGATAGCCAGACCACTCACTCAATTGCTATGCAAGGACGTTAAGTTTGTGTTTACCAAAGAGTGTGAGGAAGCCTTTCTAACCTTGAAATGAGCTTTAGTTAGTGCTCCAATAGTTCAGCCACCAGATTGGGAACTACCTTTTGAGATTATGTGTGATGTGAGTGATTATGCAGTTGGAGCTGTTTTGGGGCAGAAAAAGGACAAGAAGTTGTATGTAATCTACTATGCTAGCCGAACACTCTATGATGCTCAACGAAGGTATGCAACTACAGAAAAAGAACTTTTGGCTATCGTTTTTGCCTTTGATAAGTTCATATCTTATCTAGTCGATTCTAAGGTGATTGTACACACGGATCATGCTGCTCTTAAATAACTCCTTTCCAAGAAAGATGTTAAGTCTAGGCTGCTTCGTTGAGTGCTGTTACTGCAAGAGTTTGATCTTGAGATCAAAGACAAAAGAGGCGTAGATATGTGTTGATTGGCAATTCAGTGGTAGAGATGCAGCCGAAGAAGCTGCGGCTGTTTTTTTAGGCACTTACTCTTCTCAAATTTTTGGGTTTGTGTGATCCAAATGGTAAACCAATTTTACCACCAATGAGTGAAGAGGCAGATACTAGCCATACCACCGAAAAAGCCGCTGTTAAAGCTGTTCTCTGCGGCACAGGAAACGCTTACGCTCCTAGTATTGGCGGCCTTCCAGCTGCAAAACGGTAATATATAAAGACACATATTACTTATTCATTTTAGGTTTTCCTTTTGGTACTATTTTTGACAAATATAATTGGAAACTGTTTGTTCGATTAGTTTTTCACTGTTGTTGTACACTCTATTCGTGATTTTCTGTTAAAAGATCATGATAGATACTATAGCAAGAAAAACGATTTAGGACGGACAAATTTGTTAGAACACTGTTAAAATATATATTTTTCCGAAAAGATGTCCATCCATTTCATCAAAAGTCAAGATTTGTTGAAAATTTATCAGAAAACTCGTATATATATATATATATATATATACATAGATCAATAAGACCGAATCCATAGTTGGATTATTCTAACCACTAGATTGAGAAGAACTCGGTATAGAAATATATTTTTGAATATATTTTTTGTGTCTTTTTTTCATTCTTTGTTTGTTTTGTAAAACATTTTAGATTGGTTCAGGATATTCCTAAAGTTATTTGAGTTTAGATTTAAACATACACTAGAATTGTTTTCTTGATGATGGAAAATTGTTAAGATTTTAAATTCAATGATGAACGTTTAAATATAGAACAAATAATAAATGACGAAATTTTGTCTTATGGTTTTTTGATCATTATACATGTACTCTTTTAGTACATAGAAATTTAGAAAGTATAAAACGAAACCATATGTATAGCGAGTGGCGAGATTGACATACCTTTTTAACTCTCTGATCAGTGCTGTGGCCGAATACTTAAACCGAGGTCTTGATAATAAGCTGACTGGAGATGACGTATTCATGACTGTTGGATGCAAACGAGCCATCGAGCTAGCGGTCAATATCTTGTCTAAGCCGAAAAGCTAACATTTTGCTTCCGAGACCTGGATTCCCATGGGACTTGGTCCCATCTATCTACAATAAGCTTAAGGTCCGAAGGTATGATTTTTTTCCCGAAAAGAACTTTGAGATCGACTTCGATAGCGTCGGAGCCCAAGTAAACGAGAACACGTTTGCCATAATCATAATCAACACTCACAGTCCCATTGGAAACTACTTCACTGAGGCTCATCTTAAGCAGGTATTTAGTTTCTGAATTTACGTTTACATTGAATCAATGATACAATTATATTGATTCCGTACGTTGTAAGAATAGCCCCAAAGTATGAAATAGATATGATGAAACATGAAATTTATGAACCGAATTTTTCAAAATCTAGTGGTTAGAATAATTTAATTAATGACTTTGATATTATGATTTGATACTTTTCCACCACGTATAATAGACTAAAAAATGATTTCAGACTACAAGCTTTATGCTATAAATTTTACATATAAATCTTTCTGGTTTAATATATATACTATAATCTTGAAAAGGGCAAATGTCTAACTCCCAGACTTTTATCTATTAGAACTTATTTAGTCTATTGACAAAAAAGTAAATAAAAATACTTGAGCAGTCGAGACACTTAGCGGGTACTTAATTAGTTTGTGCTTTTATTAGTGATATAATTGAATTGCTTATTTACTTATTAATGATATATGTTTCTATTAGATTTTTTTGTCAACAATTAGATCAATAAATTCCGACAACCTAAAAGTTTATTCTCTAAAATTAATTTTTAATCTACCAATTATAGAGGGAAGAGACGGAAACTCTGATGTCAACGTTAACTAGATCATTCTAACTATCAGACTGAAAAGAACTCGACAACTTAATTTATATTGCGTTTTTCAATGTGCATTGTATTAGACAAAATTTCGTATTTATTTACATATTATAGTCTTAAATATAAAATTTTAGCAACAAGACGCTTAGCTTTACTTGTGAAATGAATTGCACAGCTGGCTACATTGGCTCGGGAACTTGGGATAACGGTGGTTTCAGATGAAGTATATAGATGGACCGTTTATGGGTGTAATCCATTTGGTCCTATGGGAATATTTTCTTCTATAGTACCCGTGATGACACTCCGGTCCGTATCCAAAGGATGGATTGTCCTAGGATGGCGAAAATGCTGGCTCGCACTGCACGATCTAAACGGTGTTTTCAGAACCACCAAGGTTTGGTTCTTTTTCTTCTTTAATTACTCTTTAAGGATATCTCTGTTATGTTAGTTTATAGTATTGCTCTAATCCAGTTATCTATGGATAGGTCTTAAAAGCTGCTAAGGAATATTTGGAGATAACTCGAAAACCACCAACTGTTATCCAGGTTCGGATCATCAACTGGTTTACTCTTGAGACATTTTTGTCAATAGTAAGACTTTATCGTCTTAATCTTATAATGTACATAGGCAGCTATTCCCACAATCTTGGAGAAAATTCCAAGAGAGTTCTTCGATAAGAGTCAAAGCTTTCTGAAAGAGAAAGTGGACATTGGATATTCTAAGCTCGAACACATACCAGCTCTCACTTGCCCCATGAAACCTGAAGCCTACACTTTCTTATGGGTATTCTATTCTTAATTCGATTACATATATAAATAAGTTTAGATCAAACTTTTCATTGTGAATATTGCATATATATTTCAGACCAAGATGGACCCATTGCAGTTTGCAGACATTAAAGATGATTACGAGTTCTGCATGAATCTTGCTAAGGAAGAAAACCTTGCTTTTTTACCAGGTAATTATCAGTCACAGTTCAATATATAATGCTAGAGAGTTCTAATAATATGGCTATTATGGTTTTAGGGTTTACGATTTGAGGCAAAAATGTATACAATTATCCCTAATATCATCATTATGTATGTGTTGGATTGGTTAGGGATTGCATTTGGACAGAAGAATTCGTTGAGGCATTCAATCCACATGGAGTCCAGATTGGAAGAGGCATTTGAAACATTGAAGACCTTTTGTGAACGCCATTCTATTGACTCCAACAAATGCGTCAACTAAGGGTTCGGTATCGAAATGCATATGAGTTTAAAATCTTTTATGTATGCTATAATAATAAAGGGTCTTTCGCTGGATTTTAAATAAATCATGAAGAGTTTGTCCCAAATAAAATGATGTATTTTCCTCTTCGTTGGAATTTCTTTCCATCTATGATGTTTATCTCATATATTGGTTGCAATATTTGTTTACTTTTTCAAAATCAGTAAGACACAAACTCTTAATCTCTAGACAATATCATGCACGGTTACAAATTTGTTTTTGAAATTTAAACATTTAACATGTAGATCAAATACACTTGTGATGTTTGCTTTTTAAACTACCAATTCGTTAACAAGTGCAAATGGTTATTGTTATGAGCACTGGTGGATCGAATCCACAAGAAACCTAGAACTAACACATAAAGACTATTATATTCAAATTTGAGCTAAGGAAATCAAATATAATTTGAAATATACGACTACTTAAACTTAAACAAGAGGAAGGCTAAAATTTAACAAAGATCAAACAAAGTATAAACCAAACAGTTTCAAACTAGAAATGGCTTAAATAAAACAAAACAATTAAGAAACAAAAACAATCTATTAAAGGAAATGTGCTTTAGGCAAGGAAATTGATCAAAGAGGAAGACAATTAACTAATGATGCATTTTGAAACATTAAGCTCAACTTAGGTCATGAAACACAACACTAGATCAACCAACTCTCATGGCATTGACCTCTATAGTAATCAACCAATTGAGCTAAACTCTCATTTGCTGATCAATCAATTAATAAGAATTAAACCCAAATTTATTAAGTCCATCCATCTCTAAATGGTTAGGGAAGAAAAGTTTATTAATAACTTTTTCATAAATTTCATCGAACACCTTTCGTGCAGTAAACTTCCTAGCATCAAGATTCAAATGGTCAAGTTAAATCTAGCATCAAGATCATATAAAATAAAGGAAACCCAAGCATCATAATCTAACCATCCAACTCCTATATCTACCAAACCATCAACCCATCAATCAACTACTCACTTATAACTATAAATAAAATCAAAACAAAAGATGCAAAGATAAACATAATGAAAATAGAAGAGATAAAAAGAATTCAAATTGATTCAAATGAATGATCAAGAGAAGATCATCCAAAAGAGTTGATAACAAGATTTTTTAATGTTTTTTAAATCCTATTATACTGGTGTCCATGTAGTACAATAGGTGTCAATCCAAGTGGGAGTGTAACTAGCAATTAGAATGTGATAGACTACTCTAATTTAAGCTAGGTAAATTCAATGGTTTGTTATCTATCGATCTAAGTGAGCAATTTAGACAACGGAAACCGAAAGCAAAAGTGAAAAGTAAACAGCAGAACAAAGTGAGGTAGAAAATAACAGCGGAACAAAGTGCAGTAAGAGCACACAGCGTGACAAGTGCAGTAAATAGCAAATAGCATAACAAAGTGCAGTAAAGAACAAACGTAAAGTGTAAGCAATAAATATGAGAAAGGGTTTCTTAAGGGGCGGAGAACACGGATCAGCGTTTCACTTAAAGTCACTAAATCGCTTAACAAACTCAAACAGAGCGGATCTCTAGGCAATAAACTCATAACTACTGAGTCCACTCTCGTGGTAAACAGCCTTAGCAAAGTTATCAACAGACCTTATCATCATAAGCGTTAAACAACCTAGCTAGCGTGAAACAACAGTTTAAACGAGCCTAATAAACACCTCAGACAACTAATCCCTTAGGCTAAGAGTGTAGATCTTTGAGACGGTTAAGTCAGACGGTTCAACGCACCCGTCGGGAGTTAAACGTCTAAAATCATGTTTTAATTGATCAGAAAGGAACAAGCATTAACAACGCCGAAACAAAAGAGATGATATTATTATACTCTTAAGCGACTTAGACGACTTTAAGGTCCACGTTTATCTAGTCCGTTCCCTCAGGAACCCTAAATTAACTACTCAAACTTCATAGGTAAAACAATCAAGATAACACTAAAGGTGGAAGACATAATAATAATAAAATTCAGAAAATAAACTGAGAGTAAAAACAAACTGAAACTAAATTCAAAAGATCATAAAACGAAAGTGGAGTTCTTGTTCTGGGATTACAACAGTGAAAAACTCGAAGGGTTCTGAAAACAGTGTTCAAGCGTGTTTTTCTTTGTAACCTTACGGGGGTATTTATACTCGTTCCCCCGTTTTACCTAAAAAGTAAAACAAAGAAAAGTTAAGAAAGATAGTTGACTCGACTTCGTGGGCCGAGTCGAGTCATTGGACCGTCAAAGGTGTAGTGGGCTTGGCCTATCAGAAGTAAAGTGGAATGGCCCGTCAAAAGTGAAGTTGATTCGGCACGTCAAAGGTCAAGTTGACTTGGCACGTCAAAGTGAAGTTGACTTGGCACGTCAAAGGTGAAATTGATTTGGCACGTCAAGGGTGAAGTTGACTTGGCACGTCAAAGGTGAAGTTGACTTGGCACGTCAAAAGTGAAGTTGGCTTGGCACGTCAAAGGTGAAGTCCCACTGGGGAAGTTACCGAAGAGTGCTAGTCCGAGTCCCACTGGAGAAGTTACCGCTGAGTGGCAGTCTGAGTCCCACTGGGGAAGTTACCGCTGAGTGCCAATCCGAGTACCACTGGGGAAGTTACCGCTGAGTGCCAATCCGAGTCCCATTTCCTGAAAGTAACCTCAAATGCAATGCGTATACTGTGCAAATGTAACATGCACGTAACACCTATATATGAGTCGAATATGACGTAAATGCAACATATATGTATGAAAAGTGAACTAGAAATGGTTCCTAAAATATGTTAAAATGCGTGTATATCAACTCCCCAAACTTAGACTTTGCTTTCCCTCAAACAAACGCATAGAGCTAAGATGGAAGAGAGGTTGCTGAGAAAGGGAACATCTTGCTTCAAACAAACAACCTACCAAGCCAAAAAACTGTAATCCACAAGTGAACCCTTATTCCATTGTAAAAACACAATCTACTCTCGTCAAGGCTTAGCATCATAACCACATATCCCTAGTACTTAGATGGACTCTAAGAAACACAAATTTGATTCCTATTTCCAAAGGTGCAAGCCTCGAGAGGGGTTATTGATCATAGTCATATTGATGCAACTTCCAAGAGCTTAGCAAGACTTAACTGCTTCAACACATTTATCATTCATTGTTTACATTCAGTTTTTGCTCAAACTCATGATTTTTGCTCCATCTTTATTAATGATTGCAAGGAAGTACGGGTTTACGCACAACCTTATTCACCTTAGGCGTCAATATCTTAGCTTTCTCAGTGAACACGAAAAAGTACGGGTTTACGCACAGTCCCCGTTCACCTTAGGAAATATCATATTGGTTTTATCAATGAACACAAGAAAGTACAGGTTTACGGACAGTCCCCGTTCTCCTTAGACCTCATAAAGTGAGCTGAGTTATTTTTCGTTCTAATGTTTCTAATTTACAGGCTAAGCTCGAGGAAGGATCAAACTCAATGCATCTCAAGCCCCTAATTTGGCAAATTTAAATTCAATTTAAGAGAAACCAAACCAGGTCCTTTCGAGACACAACATAAGCAAAGGTTTCAAAGGCGAAGGATCTACCAATTAGGTTTTGAAAGGGAAAAACCCCAGGTCCAAAAGTTCACTATGGTTACTAGCCAATCAACTTAGCAAGAATGTCTATCATTAACAAGATGATTCCCAAAAATCTAGACTCAATCCTATGTGAATGCAGTGCAACTACATGAACATTCTGTTTTTGAAAGATGCATTTTCAGAATTTTTCAAATTTTTATGGATTTTCTATGCCTTAAGTGAGATGCATGATTTATGTGGAAAGTTCAAACTAAGAAACACAGAAAACATGTTAATAAGAATTAGTACTCTCCCCCGAACTTAAACAACACAGTCCCTTGTGTAATCAAATTCAGAAGGAAAATCCTAGAGTAGTTAATGTAGATGTATATACAAAGAGATTTGGAGTCATTTACCTCACCAGTAGAGTTTCCATCCAGTGGGGTCGTCATCTAGGCTTGTGTCGTGGGGTGCTTGGCTTGCGCGCGTGAGGACTCGAGTCGCGTGCAGTGCGGGACGGGAGTGGCGTGCGGTGCATGGTGCGGACTCGTGAGGTGACTCGGACGGTGGTGACTCGACTGGTGGTCGAGTAGAGTGCAGGACGGGAGTGGCGTGGGGAGCGGACTTGAGTGACGTGAGGAGTCAGGCTGCGGTGTGGTGATCGTGGCGTGAGGTGGAGTTCACAAGCATCCTGGAAGTTAAAATCAAAAACCAATGAAACAAGAAAACTGATCAAAACTTAATCTAAAATATTTACAAAGGATATCATGGGATTGCCTCCCAAGTGCGCTTGTTTAAAGTCTCAAACTTGACTCTTCGCACTCATTAGAGGTGAGGTGGTTCATCGAGAAGAACCGAAGTTCCCTCGGGTTTGGTTTTGTTAGCCAAGTAGGGCTTAACTCTCTGACCGTTCACTGTGAAATCTTCACCATCCTTTTTTATTAGAGTTACAGCTCCATATGGTAGAATTGCTTTGACTTTAAACGGACCAGACCATCTCGACTTCAGCTTTCCAGGAAACAACTTAAGTCTCGAATTGAACAGTAATACTTGACCACCAGAAGTGATCTGCTTGGGTGCAATCTTCTTGTCGTGAAATGCCTTAGTCCTTTCCTTGTAAATTTTTGAACTCTCGTAGGCTTCAAGCCTGACCTCCTCTAACTCATGCAAATCCATAAGTCTTTTCTCTTGAGCGTTCTTGAGGTCAAAATTTAAGAACTTAGTTGCCCACAGTGCCTTGTATTCCACTTCAACCGGTAAGTGACATGACTTCCCATAAAGTAATTGAAACGGTGTCCTTTCAATTGGAGTTTTGAATGTTGTTCAGTACGCCCACAGTGTATCATCCAACTTGACTGCCCAGTCTCATTTTGACACTCCCACTACTCTTGCTAGAATGGCTTTTATCTGTTTGTTTGATATCTCCACGTGTCCGCTTGTTTGGGGGTGATATGGAGTTGCTACCTTGTGCTTGACCCCATGCTTTTTCAATAAACTCTCGAACACCTTAATAAAGTGAGTACCACCGTAACTTATTACGACTCTTGGAATCCCAAACCTTGGAAAAATGATGCTCTTGAAAAGTTTCAGCACTACTTTAGAGTCGTTTGTTGGGCATGCAATTGCCTCTACCCACTTGGAAACGTAGTCAACTACTACCAGAATATAACTGTTTCCATGTGATGGAGGGTTAAATAGCCCCATAAAATCAATGCCCCAACAGTCAAAAACTTCAATCTCCAATATCGGATTATGTGGCATCTCATTTCTCTTACTGATGTTGCTCATTCTTTGACACGAATCGCACTTAGAGATAAATGATTGAGCGTCTCTGAACATAGTCGGCCACCATAAACCTGATTGGAGAATTTTTTGAACTGTCTTTAATGTGGCAAAATGACCACCGTACGTTGAACCATGACAGTGCTCAAGGATACCCTAAACCTCTTCTTCTGCAATACATCTTCTAAATAACCCATCAGACCCTTTTTTGTATAAGTATGGCTCGTCCCAAAAATAGTGATTCACATCTCTGAAAAATTTCTTTCTTTGATAGAAATCCATACTTTTTGGCACTTCACCAAGAACCAGGTAATTTACCAAATCTGCATACCAAGGTAGTTTGGCTCCAGCGAGCTTACCGCTGATCTGGTGACAATATTCTAACACTTTCAGGTTGCATAAGTGCTGGCGACTCGAGTTTGATGTCCGAGTTAGGTTCCACTTGAGTGGTCACTCCCTTGAACGTCATAAGTTGCTCTTCCGGCGTGGAGTCATCTATTGAGATCAAGTCTTCTATCATCATCCGTGATAGGTGGTCAGCTACCCCGTTCTCCACTCCAGGTTTGTCCACTACTTCCATGTCAAACTCTTGCAGTAGCAGTTTCCACCTCAGTAACTTTTGCTTAGTATCCTTCTTTTTCATGAGGTATTTCAATGCTGCGTGTTCTGTGTGCACAATTACCTTGGAACCAACGAGGTAAGATCTAAATTTCTCAAAATCAAAGACCACAGCTAGGAGTTCTTTTTCAGTAGTTGCATACTTGACTTGGGCGTTGTCAAGTGTCTTGCTGGCATAATAAATAACATTCATCTTCTTGTCCTTCCTCTGACCTAGGACTGCTCCCACTGCATAATCACTTGCATCGCACATAATCTCGAACGGTAGAGTCCAGTCTGAAGATTGGACTATTAGGGCGGACACCAAAGCTTCTTTGATTTTTAAAAACGCCTCAAGGCAGTCCGAGTTAAAGTCGAACTCGACTTCCTTACATAGCAAGCATGTCAGTGGTCTTGTTATTTTTGAGAAGTCCTTGATGAATCTCCTGTAGAATCCAGCATGTCCCAAGAAACTTCTGACATCTTTTACTGTCTTAGGGGGTTGCAGCTGAACCATTACCTCAATCTTGGCTTTATCAACTTCAATACTCTTTTCTGATATCTTGTGTCCCAGAACAATACCTTCCCTAACCATGAAATTACACTTCTCCCAATTCAGCACCAGATTTGTTTCCACACACCTGCTAAGTACCCTGCACAGATTTGACAAACAAGAGGAAAA
>JAKUCM010003418.1:0-20330 GCA_023374145.1 Lepidium sativum
ATATGCTAATAAACTTACCACAAACTAGCTGGAGATATAAATCTCATCATACAAGCAAAAGTGTGAGTTAGGCCAAATCCTCTCCTTTTATTGTTTCTTTAGTGCATTCATCTTGTCCCTCAGGTAATAAAGTTTCGCTCTTCTTACTCTTTTTAGTCTATCCTACTATACAAAATTGAATATCCCAAAAATAAGCGTTATATCAAATTGGATTTCTCTAGATTATTTATTAAGAAAATTATTTCACGTGTTAAATTCAATAATCATATATTTTTTGTATTTATATTTAAAAACAGATAAAATACATAATTTTAATATTTATCTATCACGAAATATTTATTTTTTTCACAATCCTGAAATAATTATGATATAAAAATTCAATTATAAAAAGTAAAATTTTTCAAAATTACGTTTCATATCCAACGATTAATTTTTTTAAAATATCTATATATTTTAAAAAGAAAGTAATATATATATATATATATATATATATTTGTTTAAATATTTACTTTTATAACCAAATATTTTGTATCTATTTAGAATCTTAAGATATTATTTATATATATGATATTTTCTAAAATAATTTTTATATAATATTTATCTTAATCATGAATCCTATCTTATTATACAAAGTTGAATCGTGCAAAACTAATAGGACTCTTCCACATAACAAATCCAACGATTATAATTTTTTCTATACATATATTTTTAAAAAGAAAATAAAATGTATCTATATATATATATATATATATTTTTTTGAATATTTACTTTTATCACCAAATATTTTGTATTTATTTATAATCCTAAGATAATTATTAATAATACTTATTTTATATATAATTAGAAAATAAAAATAATAAAAAAATTTATCATCTACTGTGTACAAAATTAAAGTAATATTATAATTAATTGAATTAAAATTTAAAAACGAATTTGCGTATAAAATTGGAAATAATTTTATAATCTTAACAAAACAATCATAATAAAAGATAATTAGAGATATATCTCTCCATAATTAAATAATTATTTATATAGATAATTGTAATTAAAAAAGAAATTTTTTAATATTAAGTGATGTATATACATAAGAAAATAAACGATTTCATTTACACATAAATTCTTGCATCCAAGATATATAGAGATAATATGTTAATCAATAGAGAGCAACAATATCATAGAGATAAGAATAAGAGACATAGATAAAGAAATATGTAATAATTTTGTTCTTAGGATGCAAAATTATTTAGTTTCAATTTTGAAATCCCAATGATTTATAAAATCTTGTTTGATTAATTTTCAAATCTGGAATGTTTGATTTTCATATTTACTTTACGTAATTTTAAAATACAAGAATTTTCTATAGATTTAGAAATCTTAATAAGATTTCCAAAACCAGTAAAATTTATACTCTAATAAACCATATTCTGAAAATGGATGGAATGTGATAGTATAATGGTAAAACAACATAAGATAAAATTAGTTTATGATTAGGATTCAAAATGTAAATTTTAATCTTAGGCGTTTATTTTTTGGACTATTTTAAGATTATGATCGTTGAATTTAAAAATCGTTCATTATCTAGCTACTAAAATATATACTCAAATATATAAAGGAACAAACGAATAATCATAATACAAAATTATATATGTCTAGAAAGTTATTGATACAAAATTAGACATTATAATAATTAAAATAAATTTGTGCTATAGTGTTGGTTGAATTCTATTATATATATATATATATATATATATATATATTAAACAGGTTATGTTAGATAAAAGGTAACAAAGTCTACATGCAGGTCCGGCTCTATAATCTATTCAATTTAGATAAATAGACCCTATTTCCCAAGCAAAAAAAATATTCTAAAAAAATTGGGCCATAAAATAAAATAAAGAAAAAATTATTCAAATAGAGCAAAAGTTTAGTGTAAATACTAAAATAGTTTTTGTCTAAAAAAAAAGTAAGCGTCAAGGGCGTGACTAAGATTACATCCTTGAAACAAAAAACTGTTATTTCTTCTTTTTCTGAGGAGGAAAAGAGAGAGAAAAAAAAAATATACTGTAAACCGTCGTCTTTAACTTCTCTTTCTTTTTTTCATCGTCTTACTCAACGTGTTCTTCGCTGTTTTTTCATACTCGTTGTCTTCTTCTTCATCTTGTTTTTCGTACTCGTCGTCTTCATTGTCGTGTTGTTTATTTATCAAAGGTAAGTTTCTTCTTTTCTTTTTCCTCTTCTCCTCTTTTGATTTTTCTTCTTTTTCGTGAGGGCATTTGGGTTTAGGGTTGACGTAGACATTGGGTTTCTCGATTTTGCGACATTTGGATTTCTCAATTTTGCGACATTTGGGTTTTTGTTCTTCATCTTCTTATTGTGTGTTAAGTAGATTTCTTCCCCGGTCTGAGCCAATGTGATATATTTTGTAATTAGTTGTCAGGGTAAGGGTGAAGTAGCGATATGATCAGTGTAGTAGAGTTCGTATGACGTTTGGTAGATTTAGGTCGTAGGGGGTATAGTTCGATTCCGTGTAGTAGAGTTAGTCTGTCGTTTGGTAGAGTTAGATAATCGTGTGGTAGAGTTAGGTTGTAGTGTGGTAGAGTTAGCTTGTAGTGTAGTAGAGTTAGTCTGACGTGTTATAGAGTTAGTCTGACGTGTGGTAGAGTTAGATTGTAGTGTGGTAGAATTGGTTTGTAGTGTGGTAGAGTTAGATTGTAGTGTATTGTAGAGTTGGATTATGTGTAGTAGAGTTAGTCTGTCGTTTGGTAGAGTTAGATAATCGTGTGGTAGAGTTAGGTTGTAGTGTGGTAGAGTTAGCTTGTAGTGTGGAAGAGCTGGATTCCGTGTAGTAGAGTTAGTCATATAGTATGGTAGAGTTAGATTGTAGTATGGTATAGTTGGCTTGTACTGTGGTAGATTTTAATGTTTATCGTTTGTTTTCTTTCATCTTTAGATATGGTAGACAAGAAGTACCCGAAGAAGTTTTGCACACACGGTGTACAGGTGATGAAGAATCGAAGCATCAACCATTTCTGCAATCTAAAAAACATCAGTAATATGATCAAGGGTATTAATAAGGATGCATACGTAGACATAAAGGAGAACACTTGCGTAGGCATTTTTCTGAAGCTAGTAGACTCCGACTACAACTTTACAGGGAGGGATATACAATACATGTTGATGAATCAACCAGTGAATATGAAGATGTATGAGATTTGGGTGTTGTTTGGGTCTCGGCCTACGAGGTTTTCTCTGCACGAGTTTGCGGAAATAACGCAGCTTAATTGCGGTAACTTCGAGAAGGCTTCTAATGTGGCAGATGAAGCCCACAGAGAACTTTGAGAAGATATTGGTTTAGGGGTTGGTGAAGGCCCTAAATGGGTAGAGTTGAAAGACCTCTTGGGGAGATGTCGTTCGAGAAGAGGAAGATGGTGGGCTTGCTAGTGGTTTTGAATGTAGGAGTTTTTGGTTGCCACACAAATAGTAGGCTCTCTTTTAGTGTTGCGAAGTTGGTTTAGCTTTTGAGATGTTCGAGAAGCATCCATGGGGAAGAGTGGCGTTTCTAGAACTAATCAAATCGATCAAAATTGCAGGTTGCAAAAGGCTAGTAATTACACTCTACACGGGTTTGTGCACGCACTTCTGATATGGGCATTTGAGTCCATCCCCATACTCGCCAAAAAATTTGGGGAGCAAAGAGAAGGTGACATATCCATTCTACAATGGAGACCAATCAAAAAACAAACCATTGAACCCGAGGACATGGTGAAGTTGGAGTTAGCAAAGAATGAAAAGGTAAATTGCTTTTGTAGTAGAGCTGGTTAAGGTGATTGATAGAGTTCATTTATGTATAGTAGACTTCATTTACGTATAGTAGAGTTCAATTTCAAGTACAGTGGAGTTGATTTCAAGTATAGTAGAGTTCAATTTTTCAAGTACAGTGGAGTTGATTTCAAGTATAGTAGAGTTCAATTTTTTCAAGTACACTCGAGTTGATTTCAAGTATAGTAGAGTTCATTTACGTGTAGTAGAGTTCATCTATTTGTATTAGAGTTCATTTACATTTAGTAGAGTTATTTATGTGTGATAGATTTCATTGGTGTTTAATAATGAATTGCATCTTCTCGTCTACCAGGTACGTCTTAAGCAGCTGACTACACAACTTCTGGAGATAATGCCTCTATGGCCAAACGATATTGCAGATCCCAAGTGGACACCATGCTTGGAGACACACTTGCCTCCAAGCTAAATGAATCCGCTTGGAACATAAGTAATAAGAGGAATTTAGATGCTTATGTCAAGGAGAGGATGAGTAACCGTAGTGCTAGTTCAAAAGAGCAGGTGGAGAAAGGGAAAGAGAAAAAACACAAGAAATAAGAGAAAAACACAAGAAAGAAGAGAATAAGAGAATTCAGATTAGGATGGATGACTCCACCACCATGCAGGATGTGGTCAGAGTCGTTAAAAAGAAAAAGCGGAAGGCAGAGGAGTCAAGTGCATTGCTTGACACTCTTAGAGGTATGACCAGAGCCTTTGAAGGGATGAGACACGATCAGAACGTGTTTGCTGAACGTATATATCGTCTTGAGGAGAGTAGGCTGGATACCATGGCAGAGACCACAATGCTTACTGAGCGCGTGAATAGGCTGGAGCGTAACACCTCAAACAATATAAGCATGATTGAGAGGATTCTTAGGCTAGAGGAGACCAGAGCGCAACCACAAGTGTATAGCCTGGCTGAGAATGCGGATGAGGGTGGAGGTCAGACAAGTCCACGACATCGAACTCCTGTAGATGTGAATCGTGAAGATGACGTAGAAGGTGATACAAACCGTACTTCCGACTACCCTAATAATAAGGAACTTAAATCGGTACATAAGGCTCTATTTTGAATGAGACTTACTCTGATTGATTTATCTTATGTATCAAAAAACAACAAACATTACATACATATTTGTACGAACATACACATAAAGTTGTGGGTTGTTATCTTTGGTAGAGTTTATATATGGTTTGGTCGAGTTATGTTTAACTCTACAAAATAATTATTGTGTTCAAAAGATCTCTTCCAAACCATTAAAATGAACTCTACCACTATTAGCAACTCTAACATCTATTAAGCTAACATATTGAGTTACTCTTCGCAGACACCTCTTTGGGAACGGCCTACCCTGGTGGACTCGGAGTCGGAGAAAACACCAAGTGCAGGTTCAGGTGTTGTGCGCAATACAATTAAACCAACAAATGTGGATTCTCACCTCGACGACACCCAAGTGTCCCCAGCCAGCACTAAACATACCATCCCACCGGACCAGGTAATCCCATTATACATAAATCTTATCAGTAGAGTTGATAGTTCTGTTAAATAGAGTTAACATTTTTCATATTTTTTGTAGAATAAATGGGTTATCCAGAGTCAGGAGACATCCGACCCTTTGTGCCCGTTATCAAGAGTTGTTAGAAATCTAGAAGAACCGTCAAAAGAAGAACCACCTTACGATGTGGAAAAAATTAAGCCAGGAATGTCACAGTTTGACATCATAAACCTGGTGGATACTCCTGAAAAGGGTAAACAAACACATGAGGAGTTAATCTTTATGGAAAACGTGTTACCAAAAGAGACTCGAGCACTAGTACTCGCTAAGAATCATGTACTGTTCATATTCAAGTATAGTAGAGTTCATGAACCGTTTAGTAGAGTTAGGTTTTAGATTGGTAGAGTTGGATTCCGTGTAGTAGAGTTAGATAGTAGTGTGTAGAGTTTGCTTGTAGTGTGGTATAGTTAGTCTGACGTTTGGTCGAGTTAGATTTTAGTTTGGTAGAGTTGGATTCCGTTTAGTAGAGTTATTCTGACGTTTGGTAGAGTTATACTGTAGTTTGGTAGAGTTGGACTGTAGTTTGGTAGAGTTGGCTTGTTTTGTGGTTGAGTTAGATAGTAGTGTGGTAGAGTTGGCTTGTAGTGTGGTAGAGTTGGGTTGTAGTGTGGTAGAGTTGGCTTGTTGTGTGGTAGAGTTATTTTTAGTTTGGTAGAGTTGAATTCCGTTTAGTAGAGTTAGTCTGACGTTTGGTGGAGTTGGATTCCGTATAATAGAGTTAGTCTGACGTTTGGTTGACTTGGACTGTAGTTTGGTAGAGTTGGGCAAACCCCTAATACTTGCATCGAAGGCGATGAATAGAAACTTAAACCTGTATTGCCCGTCTACTTCGAGCTTTATTAGAGTTCTGAGATTCGCTCTTCTAATAGCAAACAAGTACGACAAAAGTTCTTGGAAATTATTTTCCGAACTGCCGGTAACTAGGGCTCTTGCTTGGCTTAGAGTATGGTGTGATTTCCAGTACTTCATCTGTATAATGTCAGACTTAAATGTCAGACTTAAATGTCGTCATAAACGGAATAACTCTAGTACACGGAATCTAACTCTACCAACGTCAGACAAACTCTACTACACTGCAAGCCAACTCTACCAAACGTCAACATTGCAATCTAACTCTACTAAACGTCAGATTAACTATACTATACCGAATTCAACTCTACCACAATACAACCTAACTCTAGCACCCTACAAGCCAACTTTACCAAACGAGACTAACTTTACTACACATAGTCCAACTTTACCACACTATTATCTAACTCTACAATACGTTAGACAAACTCTACTACACTGCAAGCCAACTCTACCAAACGTCAGCACTGCAATCTAAGTCTACTAAACGTAACTCTACCACAATACAACCTAACTCTACGACACTACAAGCCAATTTTACAAAACGACAGACCAACTCTACTACACATAATCCAACTCTACCACACTGTTATCTAACTCTACTAAACGTCAGACTAACTATACTAACCGAATCCAACTCTACCACAATACAACCTATCTCTACTACACTACAAGCCAACTTTACCAAACGACAGTCTAACTCTACTACACACTATCAACCTCTACCATATTACAAGTCAACTCTACAAAGGTTATACCGACATTAAACTCTACTAGGAAGATTAAATCTACCATGGCGTAAAATTACGTTTGTACCTTTAGACCGAATCGCTTGCTCATTGAATTAGCAACGTGTTGAGGAAGAACAGATGACCGAATTCCATCTACGAATTCCAAGTATAACCTTCCTAAGACTTCCGTTGACGCTTGTCGTGCACGACCTGATCTCTCTGTAAGAGAACAACTATGTTCTCTCCAATACTTCAAGACAAGGAAACATCCAGCGTCGTCGACAAGTGAAGCTCACACTCTCCATTAACAATTTGGTACCCAACATTTCACATCCAACACTGTCTTCGATGAAGCAACAACATCTAAGTCAAACCTCTGCAAGACAGAAAGAATTTTTAGCCTCGTTATGAGTTCTTTTTTATGAGTATCTTTGCCCAACAACCAAAGCGAGTCCTGATATTTCTATGTCCAAATACTCAGCATTCAAAACCAACCCCATTGCTTTCTCCGAGAGGTTTTTCTTCTCTTCTTCCTTTGATTTTCTACGAACACTGATATAATCTTCAACATCCGAGCTTGCGCCATCCATATCATTGCAATAGTCAAATCTGAATTCCACATCTTCGTCCTCAGCATGTTCAGTTTCATGTTTCATATTATCCGGTATACGCTCATTCTTTAGTCCACTTATACTAAACACCGGATCAACTCTACTACACGAAGGAGCAACTGTACTACACCTAGGGTCAACTCTATTATATGAGGCATCATTGTTCTCCAACTTACAATGGAATTTCTCTTCACTATTTCTCCAACTATAATGACCTTTTTCAGGGAAACTCAATGAAACACGAGATCTAGTGGTAATTTCGACACATAGACGCATTGCTTCTTTACGAAATTATGAAACAAACACTTGCAATTGTCTATCGTTACTTACAATTACAAGGGGAGTATCTTCTGGTAGTGAATGAATGACTACATTTGGCATGTAGCTTAGTTTTAGCTCATGACAATGTTCATCCAAACCAAAATCGGCATAAACCATCTCCAGAAATTTATCGAGCCTTAAATCTTCGACAATGCCTATGATCCGACACCCGTACGACTGGTCCACCAAAAAAATCCATCGATTTTCATTAAAACTTCAAATCCCACAAACCAAAATGATATGATCCATAGATCTAAACATAAACAGAAAAAGCAAAGGAGCTTCGAAGAAGTAAAGGAGCTTCAAGAAAGCTACAATGGCGTCACTTATGGAGGAATCAGTTGGATGCGCGGCAGATGAGCTAATAACTAAGGGATAAATTCGTAATTTAAGCTCTACTAGTTCGTAAGTAGGCTAGGTTTTCAAAATTAGCTCTACCATACTGCACTATGTTCGTGTGGTAGAGTTGATTAAAGTGCAAACGTCAAATTTATTACGCTGGAAATCTAACTCTACCAAGCACACTTCAACTCTACTACACTGGAAATCTAACTCTACTACACACAGATTATCATTCATGTCAACTCTACTAAGCATACTTTAACTCTACTACGCTGGAACTCTAACTCTACCATACTAAACTTTGTTCGTGTGGTAGAGTTGATTAGAGCGCAAACATCAACTCTATTATGCAGGAAATCTAACTCTATCAAGCACACTTCAACTCTACTACGCTGAAAATCTAACTCTTCTACACACGAATTTTCATTCATGTAAACTCTACTACGTTGGAACTCTAACTCTACCATACTGCACTTTGTTCGTGTGGTAGAGTTGATTAGAGCGCAAACATCAACTCTATTACGCTGGAAATCTAACTCTACCAAGCACACTTCAACTCTACTACGCTGGAAATCTAACTCTACTACACGTGAATTTTCATTCATGTCAACTCTACTAAGCATACTTTAACTCTACTACGCTGGAACTTTAACTCTACCATACTGCACTCTATTAGTTTGGTAGAGTTGATCGCTTACGTGACATATTTCATTAATGACATTTTCGTAATTATTTTTTATCCTCATTAGGAAAGGACAAAATGGTATATATTAAATTAAAAAAAAACTATTCTAGCAATTTACAAACATTTGCTTTATTTCAATAACTAACACTTAATTTCGCTTTAATCTAGCAGATCACCCTAAAATAAATTAAAGTATTTTGAAAACGCATTTGGACCTGGTGCAAATGCACTTGTTGCATGTGATATGATCATGGAAAACAGAAAGGAAGCTAAGGAGAATTTGGAGCTAAGCAATGAAGATCACGAGAAAGCTTTGGAGATTCCAGTCGGTCCAATTACAAGATCACGGGCTAAACAAATCAAGGAGAGCATTTGTGGATTTATTCAAGGCCTTTTGGACAAAGAACAACATAAGGAATCCATTGGACTTTATACTTGCCAAGTCCAAACCACTTTGGGCCTTTCTACAAGTCCAAGAGAAGTCCTAAATCAAGTCTTAAAATTCAGCCCATGAATAGTGACGAATTTGGAAGACTAAAAGATATTTTGGAGGCCAAAAGTTCAAGAGTCCTTCTCATTCAAGTCATAGTAAATTGTGACATTTACTTGTCATTTACTTAGTAGTTTTTACTCTTTATATTTAAGACATTCAATAAGTTTAGAGTAATCTAGAGAGTCCTTTCTCTTCTTTATAAACTCATGTAATTCTCATTTGTGAGGATCCAACTTTTTATCAATAAATTTGAGAGTGATTATCTTTTTGTTCTTTGTGAAATTTTCGATCTTTCTTGGTGTGTCATATCCAAGGGATCAAACCGGTTTATAAAGTGATTTCCATCACACTTCTATGGCCATTCCTAGCCATTGGCATGAAGGGACGAGTCGAAATAGCAACAATCTTTGGTTTAATATACTAAAGGTGGGGTTACTCGAGTCAACATTCCTTGGTTCCCCCACCTTGCTTAATTGAAGGCGAGTTGAAACAACAACAATCTTAGGTTTGATATATCTAAGGTGGGGGTTACTCAAATTATTTGAAGACCAAGGACTATCATTTTCAACTTGGAGTGACGATTCCTTCGGGATTCCCCGTCATTTGGTATATCAGAGCACATTTCCAAGTTAGTTAATCTTTTCATTTTCTATCTAGTCATCTTCTATCTTTTCATCTTCTACCTTTCCAACTTCTATATTTTCATCTTCTATTTCTTCATCTTCTATCTTTTCATCTTTTATCTTTTCATTTTCTATCTTTCCAACTTTTATCTTTTCATATTTTCTTCTTAATTAATTAAAGAAAAAAAAACAAAAAAACAAGAAAAAAGGAAAAAAAAAACAGAAAAAAAAGAAAAAAAGGAAAAAAAAAACTCTTCATGTTCTATTATTTATATAAAAAAAAATCTTTTTCGTTGTTTGTTTGTGTACCAAGATCTATCTAATACTTTGAGTTGTTTGATAGTTGTTAGGTCATTGACCCTTGGGGAAAATAAATCAAAGAGTGTTTGATTAGTTTTATAAGAACATTTTGAGATTCAAAAAGAGAGGAAAAAGACGTAAGGTTGTGAGAACATTTGAGAGAAAAGCCAATAATTTGAGGGAAACACTTGTGTGTCAAACACTTGAGAGATTGTGAGACATTTTTCTATTAACAAATCTTTTTTAAAGGTTCTAAGTATGTCAAACGACAATAACGACAATCCGGAGGGTGAGCAAGTACAAGAAATGCCAAATCTCCAAATTCAAGCTTTGATGGGAGAGATGACCCGTTTGTTGAGAGTTGAGTTGGAAGCCGTCAATGAACGTTTGAATCAAGTTCAAAATGAGATAGCACTTAGGAAACAACCTCGGCTGCCTAACGTACAAGGAGATCCACCACCGGCGGAAGTACAAAGAGGCGGTGTTGACTACTATGGTCGAGATGGACACTCATCTACCTCGAGTCGAAGGAGACCTAGACGAGTTAGGGAAGAAAGAGGTCGGGGTGAAGATAATTTAGAGGGACTTAAGCTAAAAATTCCATCATTTCAAGGAAAGAACAATCCAGATGCCTATCTCGAATGGGAGAAAAAGATTGAACTCGTTTTTGATTGTCAAAACTATTCTGAGCTCAACAAGGTACGAGTTGCAGCCACTAAATTTTATGATTATGCTATTAATTGGTGGGATCAAGTGGTGACAAGCAGGAGAAGAAATAGAGAAAGACCCATTGAGACTTGGGAAGACATGAAAACCTTGATGAAACGACGGTTCATTTCTAGTCACTATCACCGAGAGTTACATCAAAAACGTAGGAGATTGGTGCAAGACAACCGAAGTATGGAGGAATATTTTCAAGAGATGAAAATACTTATGATGAAAGCCGATATAGAAGAAGATCGTGAGGCTACCATGGCCATATTTCTTAGTGGTTTAAATCTTGAGATCCAATACCGAGTAGAGATGCAACACTATGTGGAATTGGAAGATATGTTGCATAAGGCTATCTTGATGGAGCAGCAACTCAAGAGGAAGGGTAGCACACGTCAAACTTATGGCATGATTTCTAGTACTCAATGTTCTAGCTACTCACGCGAAGAAAAAAGTGTTCCAAAGCCAAAGTTTGAATCCAAGCCGAATACTAGCCGACAAGAGGTCAAAGGTAAAGCTGAACCCAATTCTACAAGAAATCGTGATGTGCAATGTTTTAAGTATCATGGCAGGGGACATTATGCAAATGAATGCTCAAACAAGAGGGCCATAATACTTAGAGTCAATGGAGAGTACGAAACCGAGGTAGAACTGGTTTCAGATTCTATGTCATCTCAAGATGAGCTGGAGTTACCGGCAACCAAAGGTGATCTTTTGGTAGCTAGAAGGTCTTTGAGTGTGCAAGGTAAACTAGATGAGAACGTGCAGCGTGAGAATCTATTCCACACGCGATGTCTTGTTCTTGATAAGGTGTGTAGTCTTATAATTGATGGAGGGAGCTGTACGAATGTGGCAAGTACTACACTTGTGGAGAAATTGGGATTGACTACTCGAAAACATCCCAAGCCGTATAAGCTTCAATGGTTAAGTGAGTTTGGAGAACTCAAAGTGTCAAAGCACGTTGTGGTTCCATTTAGCATTGGGAAGTATAAGGACGAAGTGGTTTGTGATATTGTGCCAATGGAGGCTGGGCATATTCTTCTTGGGAGACCGTGGCAGTTTGATCGGAAAGTTGTTCATGATGGTTTCACCAACAAGCATTCATTTGGTTATAAGGGGAAAACGGTTACGCTTGTTCCTATGACTCCTAATGAGATCTACCAAGATTATTTGCTTCTAAAGCAACGTGAGGAGAGAACTATGAGTGACTCAAACACAAAACACCAAAAAGAGAGTGAGATTGAGAGAGAAACACAAAAAATAGCGAGCTTAAGAGTGAAACACACAAAGAGAGAAAAGAGAGAAAACATCAAAATTTCTTTGTGAGGTCAAGTGAGATAAAGAGAGCTTTGGTGTCGCATCAGCCTATATTTGTACTTATGTACAAAGAAGTCTTTATGAGTTCTACTAACCTTGACCCCGGTTTGCCTAGTGGTGTTTCTTCTTTGTTGCAGGATTTTGGAGATGTATTTCCGGATGAGAACCCTAGTGGTTTACCTCCAATCCGAGGGATTGAGCATCAAATAGACTTTGTACCCGGATCATTCATTCCAAACCGTCTAGCCTATAGAACCAATCCGGAATAGACAAAGGAGTTGCAAAGGCAAGTGAGTGAGCTGATGGAGAAAGGATATATCCGTGAGAGCATGAGTCCATGTGCCATGCCCGTTTTACTAGTTCCTAAGAAGGATGGAACTTGGCGCATGTGTGTTGATTGTAGATCCATCAATAATATCACGGTAAAGAATATACACCCAATTTTCCTCGCTTAGATGATATGTTAGATGAGATGCATGATTCTTGTGTATTTTCTAAAATTGATCTTAAGAGGGATATCACCAAATTCGAATGAAAGAGGGTGATGAATGGAAAACAGCTTTTAAAACAAAACATGGTCTTTATGAGTGGTTAGTCATGCCTTTTGGATTAACTAATGCATCCAGCACGTTCATGAGGTTAATGAACCATGTTTTGAGACATTTTATTGGTTTGTTTGTAGTTGTCTACTTTGATGATATTCTGGTTTTTAGCAAAAGTTTGGAAGAGCACAATGAGTATTTGAAATCGTTTAGGTGTACTAAGAAAAGAAAAGCTATATGCTAACTTGAAAAAGTGTATCTTTTGTTTGGATAATCTAGTGTTTCTAGGATTTGTTGTAAGTGCACAGGGCATTCGAGTAGATGGAAAAAAGAAAGCTGAGATGGTCAAGAAACTTCATGAAAAGACGAGGCTTAACATTGAGCAAAAGACTAAGCAATATCAAAAGCAAGCCAACAAAGGAAGGCATGAGAAGAGCTTTACACCCGAAGACTTAGTTTGGGTTCACATGAGGAAGGAACGATTTCCAGCTCAAAGGAAGTCTAAGCTAATGCCAAGGGCCATTGGGCCATTTAGAGTCTTAGAAAAGATAAATGAAAACGCCTACAAGATAGACTTGCCAAGTGTGTACAAAATCAGTTCTAGCTTTAACATTTTTGACTTGATTCCTTTTGATGCAGATGAACCTGATTTGAGGTCAAATCCTTTTCAAGAGGAAGGGGATGATATGATCATGGAGAACAGAAAGGAAGCTAAGGAGAACTTGGAGGTAAGCAATGAAGATCACGAGAAAGCTTTGGAGATTCCAGTCGGTCCAATTACAAGATCACGGGCTAAACAAATCAAGGAGAAAATTTGTGTATTTATTCAAGGCATTTTGGACAAAGAACAACATAAGGAATCCATTGGACTTTATACTTGCCAAGTCCAAACCACTTTGAGCCTTCTACAAGTCCAAGCGAAGTCCGAAATCAAGTCTTAAAGTTCAGCCCATGAATAGTAACGAATTTGGAAGACTAAAAGATATTTTGGAGGCCAAAAGTTCAAGAGTCCTTCTCATTCAAGTCATAGTAAATTGTGACATTTACTTGTCATTTACTTAGTAGTCTTTACTCTTTATATTTAAGACATTCAATAAGTTTAGAGGAATCTAGAGAGTCCTTTATCTTCTTTATAAACTCATGTAATTCTCATTTGTGAGGATCCAACTTTTTATCAATAAATTTGAGAGTGATTCTCTTTTTGTTCTTTGTGAACTTTTTGATCTTTCTTGGTGTGTCATATCCAAGGGATCAAACTGGTTTATCAAGTGATTTCTATCACACTTGTGTGGCCATTCCTAGCCATTGGCGTGCGAGTCGAAATAGCAACAATCTTTGATTTAATATACTAAAAATGGGGCTACTCGAGTCAACATTCCGTGGTTCCACCACCTTGCTTAATTGAAGGCAAGTTGAAACAACAACAATCTTAGGTTTGATATACCTAAGGTGGGGGTTACTCAAGTTCTTTCAAGACCAAAGACTATCCTTTACAATTTGGAGTTACGATTCTTTCGGAATTCCGCGTCAGCAGGTCTATGAGCCGGCCCGTCCTGATTATATGACGAGTATATCTATAATCATTAATTATTTACAATACATCATATTGTGATGAATTAAGATATTCCAAATTATAAGTCATGATTTGATGAAGTTTTACAATCATTTGATTCGAACATGTACTTAGAGACATTCAAAGGCTATCTTCACAGATTTCTTTGCTTGGCTAACAAGAAATCTATTTTTTCGAAACATTTGTCTTTTATCTTATCATATATACATACGCAGAAAAGATGTATAATCATATACAAACTGGCACAAATCTTTAATATTTTGTAACAAAAAGATTTGTCAGGTAGAAGAAAGTCTAATTAATACCATAAAAATGATAAAACTGGAATCATAGTTTGTCAATTATTTATAGCAAGGGTCACAAAGTGCATCTACTCAAGCCTTCAGTATCTCTACTGTAAGATTAGGGTTCCTGACAGAAAATGACTTAAACTCATCAGAGCTAGCAATCACACTTATATTCTCTTTAACATAAATTAAAGCAGCATTGTTGAGAGCACGATCAGATGGGATTTGGGCAAGCTCCAAAACGTCAAGAACATTTGTCACATTCAGAGAAGACATAAGCTTGTCTCTGGATAAATTACGTAGATACGGAATCTCGTATTTGTCGGCTGCGAGATATAGAGACCGAGCATGTTTTTCGATACCTCCATATACGAGGACAGCAGCAGAGGTGTAGAAGAATTCAACCAAAGCCTCTACTTCATCATGTTTCATCTCAGAGAGAGTTATTATCTCCTCTCCACAGGAAGCCTTGCACTCATCTTGCTCTAGGATCTTCTTAAACACGTCAGATCTCGCAGCCTACTTATTAAATTCACAACACGTAAAGAGTTTGTGGGCGGAGACCAGAATGAGTTTGTGGGCGGAGATAGTTGCACCAGGAACACTATCCCCTCCTTTGAGTTTCACATCAGTTTCCCAACGTTCTTCCAAAAGCCTTGCCAATCCACTGTAGAAATGGCGTCTGTTTCCCGGGATTGCCATAGCTTATGAGTACAATATTGTGAACTCTATAGTTTGTGTTGAGTTATATAATAATAAATCAAGAGATTATATGGTCACTTAAAATGACTCTTTATTTTCCTTTTAATTAATTATTACTTCCATTTACTAATTCTATGGGAATGAAGAAGAGATAAATGTAGTATTAACTCCGAATTCTTGCTTTTGAATTTTGCATTCTGCGTGGGAAATTGATATACGGCACCAAACAAGACCAATGAGTTATTTTTCTTGGAAATATTAATATTTTAATTCTCATCTCTTTAAGTTCACGTGCAAATACATCTGCTTCTACACAGTCCTCCTCCTTTACTTATATCAATGAAATCCTCTAAGTTCATTAAAGCTTTCATCTTGTCTGAAACAAACAGCTTCGTAAACACCTCTGATCATGCCCCATATTCATGAACATATCATATATGTTGAGGGAATAACATTATCAGTATACATGTAACCCGTTCTAAAACTGATTTTATGTTTTGACAAACACAATCATTAGAATTAGTCCATTTTTTACATCTAGTTGCTACATTCCAAATTTTCATTTCATATGGGTGACTAACAAAGCAAATAATATCCACAAACAATTTCAAAAATATAAAAATTATAGGAAATGGATGTAAGTTGGTTAATGCTTAACAATCTTGACAGTTTTTTAAACATAATTTGGCTTTTTTATGTAAAAGTTTAGTATTTAAGTGAGTAATCAAAAAGTTGAAGCTTTTTTCACTAATTTTAATAGTTGAACAACTTTTTAGCCATTTTCTCTTAATAATATAGATTAAAAAACCTCTACACGTCTACATTAATAACTAAAAAAATTTATATATAATAAAACAGTAGCATTAACAGATTTATATATTTTATAATAATAAAAATAATAAGATTTTTAACTCATTATTATTGTTTTTATCTACATAATATTAATAATATTATTACTTTGTTTTAGTCTAAATATATAGATTTATTTTTAATTTAAATATATAAAGTTAAAATCATAAAATATAATAAAAATCAACTATATATATAAAAAAGAAGAAGCTAAACATAATCCTGTCGAGGGTTTATCTAGTTTTATCACACTTTTTGTTGCAATTTGATTAGAAGCTCGTAACTGGCTTACACCAAAAGAAGCATTTAGACCAATACTGCTAAACAAAATACAATTTCCTAAATGGACAACAGCTTACCTAATTATATACTCCTATTTGTTACTTTGTATACAATTGTGAAATTAACTAAGAAATATAATTTTTATATTTTGTAACAGTCGCGTTAGGAGACACTTTTTATAGAGTATATATAGATTATTGAGATTAGGCCTGGGCATTAGGGTATCCGAATCTGATCGGGTCGGGTTTTTCGGGTTTCGGGTATTTCGGGTTTACCAACATAAGATTCGATCGGGTATTTTTCGCCGGTCTGGCTCGGGTTCAGATATTAAATTTCGGGTTCTGGTTGGGTTCGGGTATCAAATTTCGGATAGGGTTTGGGTCGGGCTCGGGTTATCCGATTTTTTTAGCTAATTTTTAATCAAAATATTTTCAAAAAAACAGTTTTAAAAATCACAACTTATTAAACTATTTAATATTTTAGTTTTATAATGTTATATTGATTATAAATTGATTAGTTTTTTTAGATTTGTAATTATAATTTTAAATATTTGTGTAACTATAAGTATATATAAATATTTGTGTAAATATATTATATATTTTGGGTATTTTGGATACTCGTTCGGGCTTCAGGTTTTACCCGATCGGGTTCGGGTACCAGTATTTTCATAATGTAAAACCCTTTCGGATATTTTATAGATTTTAGTTCGGTTCGGGTTTCAGATATTATGCCCATGCCTAATTGAGATGTTAGAAGCTTTATGCTTTTAGAGCAATTTGACCTACTAGCTTATCGATGCGCCGGAGAAACTAGCATGGTTTACTCTTTTTTTTGTCAACTATCCTAGTGGCTTTAAATCCCGCTCCTATTACTACAGGTAGAGGGTTCGATCTCTGGTATCTTGAGAATTTGTGAAGTGAATACACCACTGAGCCACCTATCCTCGGTGCATGCTTTACTTTAATTCTTGACATAATTAATACTTAATTTGGTAAATTTGTAAAGTTTTTATATCTAAATGATCGTTTTCGTTTGTTTCTATATATAAAAAAAGCAAACAATATTAATGTTAGAGGCAGGTTTCAACTTTTACAAATCAAAACAAATTAAAAAAATAATCATATGAAATATTTTAAAAAGTCGACAAAGATTTTTTAGAGATAATGTCAAAAAGGAAAATGAAATTTTACACTGTAATCAAGGTCTAAACCTTTTTTATTCATCTATAAATAAGGGAGACTACTTGCAATGAAAGGAATTTAGTCTTCAAAAATACAGATGGTTGGAGAATCAGAACAATGTTTTAGCTTGACCTTTCGGTGTATCGTAGGTAATCTTCAGGTGAAACAATAAAAACTATTTTTTATTATTTTTTTCTTGTATCCTTAGTAATCAGAATTCTTACCTATTTTATTACAAATAATCATAAATAGACTTTAGAACCTTATGCTAAATCCAGTTCAAACAATTAAAACACTTTTCATCAAAATTGAGTATTTGTATACCTACACTGACTTCTTAGTCGTAGTTTATTTACATTTAATTTATAAAAATCGTGTACAAATTTGGTATTTAAGTGACTATATGTTTTTACTATTTTATAGTGGC
The DNA here is from genome assembly GCA_023374145.1 of Lepidium sativum. NCBI lineage: Eukaryota > Viridiplantae > Streptophyta > Magnoliopsida > Brassicales > Brassicaceae > Lepidium > Lepidium sativum. Next base: position 18,199 of record JAKUCM010003418.1, read on the forward strand.
CGGTTTTATGATATCAAATTCATAGGACTTCCTAAGTGTTTATTTATTTTAGTCTTGGGCATAAGACCTGAAATCTGAAATTTGACTCGAAACCAACCCAAAATTTTGAACTCATTTGATTTTGAGTATATTAAAAAAACACTGATGGGTATTAATAATTTAGACCATGGGTTTGGGTAATACCCGATACACATCGGGTAATCCAAAACCCGAAAGACATAAACATGTTTTTACTTTACTGTCTTTACCTTGTGGTTGATTGAAAGAGAGTTTCTCCTTATGTGTGAGTGACTATGAGTCTATCATAAATTACAACCACCAATCCTTTTGCAACTGAACAACATAGCAACATAACACAATCCAACATAAAAAAAAAAAATAGAAACATCACGTAAGAAATCTTACCTGATTAAACATCTGGGTTGGTACTATTAAAACACTCATTCAAATTTAGCTCAGGCATATATCTATTGCTCATTTTTCTATGTCGCTCACTGACCGATGGGAATCGGTTTTCTTGAAGACGTCCTTTTATTTTTTCACATTTGGCGGTAAGACAATATTTTCTAGAATTTCATCTGGAATTCCTAACCATCCCGATGTATCCAGGACCAGATATATCGTCTGACAATACGCCAAAGTCCATTGATCAAGATGATAATATTTTGAGCATAACTCATCAACTGAGTCATCATATGAAGAATCCATTGAAGCTGGGGTGCAAGAGTAGGAGTGCAGTCGGTCCTTCATCATGAAGCACATAAACATATTTCTGCAATTATCGAATTCGTATAAGTACAAAGTTATACAAGTTTCATGAACCATGGTATAAGTAACTAGTTTACGAACAATGATATGACTAACTAATTTTAAGTTATACCTATCACCAAATCAATTCACCACAACCACAATCTTAATTCAATTCACCAACTACAATATCCTACCAATTAAGCACATTCGCAATAAAATATACATGCCATTGTGTCTTTTAACACCTCATCATCTTCTATTCTAACTTCTTCATCATCTCGTTCTCCTTCCTCATCATCTTCCTTATCATCATTTCTCTCGTGATCACTTCCCTCACCGTCTCTTTTATCATCAGCATCATCTTCCACTCTTCTTTCATCCTAAACCATTCAATCGAAACATTGTACAGACAAAGTTAATAACATAAATAAATATGAAGATCACGATGAATATAAAGATTTATGATTATAACCTTAGCAGAAAGAACGACGTCAACTTCTTCACAATTTATATCCTCAACGAGTATACGGTGTCAACATCTCTTCTACCTTACAATCATGTTCCTCTACCCCTTCGTGACTCTCCTCTAGTTGAAACCATGTCCGCAAGAAACAAAATAAAAACATTAATAAAAAATTGATTTGTGAAACACGATCAATCATATACATGATCTCAACACAATCTCCACAAGAGATCAATATCGATTATCAACACTAACAATTTTGAAACACAATCCCAGCAAGAAATCAATCATAATCATCAAGCCCAATTTTGAACTCGATTTCCGTGACACAAAACTTAGACTTTGGAGCAAAATCGATCGGAGTTATACTGCAGTTGGGGAAGTTTTACAGAATAAAAGAAGAGGATTGAAATCGCGGCAACTCTTGTCGTCCATTTGAGTTTGAGATAGGAGAGAAAAATTAGGGATTTGATGAAGAATGGGACCACGATTTTCAAAACCAACAAATAAAAGAGGATTCAATTCTATATGAATCAAATGGATAAAACTCAAATTACAATGGGTTTTTAATTAGGGCATTTCTGTAACTTAACCTATTTTCAGATTTATTTTTAATTAAAAATTTATTTTTTAAAAGAAAAATAAATTTCACTTGGTTTTGAGATTTGGTTGCACGTGTTATGTATATCTGAGACAATAACTCTGTGTACGTAAAGAGACGTAAAGCAGACACACAATTATGAGCAAACCACCTACCAAATTTAAAGTTGTCTTAGCTTCCTCTTCGTATCAATAAAGTGAAAGAGATGAAAGCTCCATTCTTCTTCAACTCATCACATATCTGCAAAGTGAAAGAGACGAATTTTCCATTTTCTTCATCACGAAACGCGAATCTTCTCAAGTGAAAGGGATATTGAAG
>JAKUCM010003419.1:0-15165 GCA_023374145.1 Lepidium sativum
AGCAATCCTTACTTACAGCCGTCAGAAACTCACTTCAACCGTTGATTTCTTAACCCAAACCGGTCTCTCAGAAGAACAGATCGGGAAAGTCCTAACCAGATGTCCAAACATCATGAGTTATAGCGTGGAAGACAAGCTCCGGCCAACCATGGAGTACTTTAGATCGCTAAATGTTGATGTTGCGGTTCTCCTTCATCGATGTCCCCAAACGTTTGGCTTAAGCATAGAGTCAAATTTGAAGCCAGTAACTGAGTTCTTCCTTGAAAAGGGTTATGGTATAGATGAAATAGGGATCATGATATCAAGATATGGAGCTTTATACACTTTCAGCTTGAAAGAAAACCTGATGCCGAAATGGGATTACTTTCAGACAATGGATTATCCGAAATCAGAGCTCGTGAAGTTCCCACAGTTTTTCGGGTACAGTTTACAAGAAAGGATCAAGCCAAGGTATGAGCTGGTGAAGAGGAGTGGAGTTAGACTGCTGTTGAACCAGGTTTTGTCGCTGTCGGGAATTGAGTTCGAGAAAGTTGTTAAGAAGAAGATAATGAAACTTGTGTCTAATAACGGTATTGCTGGACAAAGTAGTAGCGAGTTGTGATATTTTTAGCTGTAGAGTAAATTAAAGTTCCATGTGAGTCGCAGAAACTAGTCCAGCCATGCCAAAACTTTATAGCTTGACCCATTTGGAGGTAAACTAAACTGATATTCTCTGGTAATCCAATGAGACTACAGAACCAAACTAACCGAACTACGACTTCGAAGATAAACCGAGATAACCAACCTTATACCATAGAAATGAGGCCCGGTCTCTTTTATTGGGCCTTAGAGTTTACAGAGACTTACATATTTAGTATTTACTACTCCAAATTGGCCTTTCAAGTCGGTTCATCGATTCGATTCCCAATTTCTCGATTGATAAACCCTAAAAGCTCATTTCGTGGAACTAGCTAAATTAAAATTGTTCTTGATATCTCTGATTATTGTTTCGAGCTGATCTCTCTTCGTCGTTGTAAAATTTCTGACTCCAGAGAGATGTCGTCCGTAGGAACATCGAAAGGAGTTCTGGAGATCGCCAAGTTCGGTGTCTATGTCGCTGTTCCGATCGTCCTTATGTATACATTCGCCAACAACAGCACCAATATTAAGAAATTCATGGGAAATGTAATCCTCTCTCTCTCGAAAATGATCATCACTACTTTTTGACGAATTGTTATGAACTCTCAGCGCATGAATCACTGTAAAATAGAGTAATTACCACTAGGTTATCGGAAACATGTTTCGTATTCAGAAGTCTTATATCATCAGTGATTATGAGTGTTTATCTTGTTCCGTGTTTGAGAGTTACAGAAGTGATGCTTAAATACAGGTTTAACCCTGTTAAAATTCTGTGTTCGATTAGGTATATAGTTAGGATTGATTTGACTGAATAACCAGGAACTCTAACTCTGAATTGGGTAGACACATTGTTGTGGGATTCTTCCAAGTGAATTTCATGCGATTCTCTCACTTTAACACTATCTCAGTAGCATACATGATATGGCTAAATCACGATTCTTCATTATTTCATCATATAGAATAGTCTGCAGTGCAACAGAGGCATTTCCTGACCAACAATTTTCGCAATTTTGTGTGTATCAACTCAGTCATTCTATAATGTTATGAATTGCTCACGACTAACACAAAGTACTTACTAAGAGTTCAGAAGCATACACTATCCGATTTCGATGTTCAATGATTCGGCATAATCAGGAATAGTCGGGTTTGAAATGGTCTACATTTAAATAAATCCTATCAATCCATTTGCTTCATTTGAAATTTTAATTGTGGTCAGGGTTTTTTCCGGGTCTTGGCCAACAGTTTGAAATGGTGATTTGGAAGTGGAATTAAGGCATTCTCTAACCCACCAAAGTTTGTGTTGCAGCGTTCATATGTTGTCTATCCTGAAGAGGCACCTCGACCACCTTCACCCGAGGAGTTGAGAGAAATGGCACGAGAGCTTGCCCGTAAGAAGAACATCTCTTAAGTTGATAAGACGGAAATATACACAAGGTCCATGTTATGTTGTTGATTCACGTAAGATCAAAAGTGGTATGTATAAGAAGAAATGGGGACATATTGAGGACAACAAGGCGTTTGCATTTATTTTGTTGAAGAACCTTGGTTACTTAAATTGTGCTTATATACATATTGATGTCTAAAACATTTTTGTAATAAAATTACAGAATCAGGGATTCACAACCACAGCATCAAGTTGCAGCTGTTTAAGAAACCAACAATATTTAGAGGCTATTAAAATTTGAAATTTGAAAGTATAGTGTATGTGATGATTTTCACAAAAGTTATATTTCGGTTTTGTGGTTTCGTTTGCACAAAGTCCTTTTTAATACTTATAGTTTCAAGGTTTTTTAGAATTTGGAATTCTTTTTATGAACGACTTGGTGATGGACTGAACTCTTGTACCCTAATGCAACCTCCCTAGTGACATGCAAAAATAGCTGAATTGTGGAATTAGATTCTTTTTTTTCTTTTTTACATCAGTTAACTTAGCTGAATTTTATTTTTTGTTAGAAAATTTATTTATTTTTATCATGCTTTTGTATTACTTCAAGACATTTATAATAAACTTATATACTCCAACGAAATCTCTTTAACTGCATGCAAAATCATTTCGTAGCATGTGTAAAAGTATAAGTCTGCAAAAATAATTGAGGCATGCATAACAAAATTAATATTTATCTTCACAATTTTGAAAATATAAAAATATATAATATATATTCAACTATGTATATCACTCCTTCAATTAAAATTCTAAATCAAATTCCTTTTACAAAACACAATTTTTTTTTTGAAACTCATTAGGCATCTAGAGTATGTTCTAAAATCATTACATGTTTATTATGTTCAGTTATCAATTTATTTTGTATGTTTTAAACAATAATCCATTAAAAAGTACTTAGGTTAGTTATATGTTTATAGTTTTATACATTTTATTTTTTGGCTAATGACATAATGAACTGAGATAATAAGTTATTCTCGTTTCTAAGTTTTGTATATATCAAACATCCATTTAGTATTTTATTAATTTAATTAAACATGTATAATTATATTTAAGGTAACTAATCATAGTTATATATATAAAATTTATAGTTAGAAGATAAGTTTTTCCAACATTATCAAAATTCGCGTGCTTCCGTTTTTGTATTCACTATTTTATTTTTAAGCAAAACTAGTTTAGTAAATACGTTTAGTTCTCTTATAAGTAAACAAGTTATATTTGTTGTTTTATATTTGTAGAAAATTTTGTTAATTATTACACTTTCTTTTCTATTTGTGCAAGAATTTTTATTGGATTTGATGATCGCCATATGTAAAAATATAACTTTTTCATTTGTTCTTATCATTATTTCTAAGTTTTTTTAATATATTATAGCAATTAAATTAATTCCACCGAATCATTAAAAGTAACCACATCGACGCTTACGAATTGTATTATATTTTTAACCGCATCGACCCATACTAATATTAAAAAAGTTTTTTCTTTTTCAGAACTACAATTATGAATAGATTAGAAAATTCTGATGCTAAGCCATCCAACAAAAATAATATAGTAGATTTATATTCTAGAAACTTCTTACATAGATATTATCAATTGAGGCAAGAATTTATAATTATCCGAAAAATTGTTTACATCTTTTGAGGATGCAGATAGAGATGTTTACACGTCTTTTTGAAAAAAACATATCCGTGGAAGAAATTGTGCCAATGTTTCTGGTTATATGTTGTCATACGTGACACAACATTCTGTTAGGTTTTTATTCGAACATACACAAAAGATTGTTGGACGCAGATTTAAAGAGTGTCTAAAAGCATGCAAAAAATTATATGTGAGATTACTTAAGAAGCAATCTTTAGAGCAACTATGTGAAGTTCCTGGAGGGCTACGAAATGACACTCATTATTGGCTTTATATAAATGGTTTCATTTGTGTAGTGGATGACATCCATGATACAGTGATGGTGATTGGTGCTGAAGCGACTCAATTTTATAGCAGACATTCCCACACAAGCATTAATATGCTGACAATATGCAACGATATGTTATTCCCTTATATATATGTAGGATGTCCTGGATCCATGCATGATGCTAGACTTTATCTTACGCAATCGAGCGTGACCATATTTTTCCAACTCCCTGTCCTTTAAGTATTATCTTGTAGATTCTGGTTATGCAAACACATGAAGATTTTTAGTTGCATATAAAGGTTATAGATATCATTGGCGCAATTTCAAAATGGCTATCCCCTGAGAGGTGAAAAAGAGTTATTTATTTAATCACTGGAATTCTTCACTTTGCTTAGTTATCAAACGGACATTCGAAATATGGAAGTAAAAATAGAGGATTTTACGAGAGTTCCAATATATGATATGAATACACAAAACAAATTAATCATGATCATAGTTGGATTATATAATTTCATTCGTGTTTATCAAATTAAAGACTTTGATTTGATTATACTTCACATGGTAATACAATTCCACGAGAACATTTTGATAATAATGAGATAGGTAGGGAATATGTGGAAACAATTTTGCAAAAACAAAAGGGAACAACAAATGGAGCTTATACGCAAACGATCTGAGATGAAATTAAACAAAAATTGTGGGATAATTTTTATCAGCTAATTGATTTATAATACATTTGTGTGAAATGAAACAATACTTATAATAATTAATTTTTATAATATATTATTTCTTACTAATTTTCATGTACTTACTAGTTATTTTAAAGTTATAAATATTTAAGAAAAAACAATAGTTTTTGTCACTCAATTCCACCAAATTACCGATGACAGGTAGCCCAATGGTGTAGTCATTTTACAATTTTTTAAGGCATCCAGGATCAGACTCCCTACATGCAATAGTAGGAGTGACATTTAAAAAGCAATAGGTAGTTGACAAAAAAAATCCACCAAATTCAATTGCATTACTCTATTACTATTTATTTTTAACTTATTCAACCAAATTTTACTGAAAAACAAAAATTCTAAATTTGGCATTCAACCAAATTTAGTTATATTATGTTGTTATCCTTTACACACCTGTACTTGCAAGATGTTTTATTTTATTGTGGTAAGACATTATAAATACTTATTTTCTTGCAAGATATTTTATTTTATTGCATTTTATGGAAATCTTCTGAAATTCTGAATCAGATTTAATGAATCCTTCATCTAATTTAAGCTGTCACCTGTCATTGCTTTTCCTTCTGGTCATACGAATAGAGAACGTTAATTTTTAATATTCATATATTTATTAATTAATTGTTTACTAATAATTCATTATAGCTCTTCTGTATAATTCACATCAAAAAATGAATATTTCAGGTTAGAACAAAATTCACTGTAAAGAAATTCTATAAGTAATTTTGTGGATACTGTTGTCTACCTAAACAAGACTATTATTTTATTTTAAAAATGAGTCCTTTGTTTTTAGGGTGATTTGCTAGATTATAACGGAATTAAGTGGTAATTATTGAAATAGAGCAAATGTTTGTAAATTATTAGAATAGTTTTTTTTTAAATTTAATATATCATATTTTTCCCTTTCCTAATGAAGAAAAAATAATAATTACGAAAATGCCATTAATGAAATCTGCCACGTAAGCGATCAACTCTACCAAACTAACAGTAGAGTTTGACTGAACTCTACCACACTATGTGTGAACTCTACCACACGTTGGTTGAACTCTACCACACTATGGATGAACTCTACCACACTAAACTGAACTCTACTCCACTAAAATGAACTCTACCACACTATGAGTGAACTCTACCATACTATGGGTGAACTCTACCACACTAAACTGAACTGTACCACACAAAAATGAACTCTACTACACAAAAATGAACTCTACCACACTATGGGTGAACTCTACCACACTAAACTAAACTCTACTACACTAAAATGAACTCGACTACACGTAACTGAATTTTAGTGTAATATATTCTGTCGAGTTGTTTTCAAGATAGTTTCTGAACCTTTAAATGTGTTCCTATCTAGGTGAAATTTTGTGAGAAGTTTCGTGGCACAATGTTCTTCAGATCCAACGGTGGGATTATGGTTTCAACGGCTGGTTTTGGAGATATTTTGATGTTTTAATGGTAGTGTATTATGGTCCGTCGGGTCATTTTCAAGAGAGTGTTTGAACGTTCAAACGTGTTCCGATCTGAGTGAAATTTTGCGGAAAGCTTCGTGGCCTAGTGATCTTTAGATCTAACGGTGAGATTATGGTTTCAACGGCTAGTTTTTGAGATATTTTGGATGTTTTCATGGCTGGTCTCAAACTCATTTATACGAAATCGAGCAATCCATAAAAAGAAAGAAGAAGAGGAAAAAGACGGCGAGGACGGCGACAAGAAAAAGAAGAAGAAGAGGAAGTAGACGAGAAATAAAAAGAAAGAGAAGAAAAATGAGAAAATGAGAAGAACGAAAGAAGAAGAAGAATACTTTTTTTAATTAAAAAGGTGTAATTGTAATTACATTATTTATTTCATTTTTTTCCAACAAAAATTATTTCTGTAGTTAGAGCATAATTTTGCTCGATTTGAATAATTATTTCTTGTGTTTATTTTGAGTTTGTATTTGTGATTACAATAAACCACTATGTATGTATTATACTATCAATTTAGAATTTGTAGCAGCTTTCTCATTTACTGAAAGTAGTAAAAAATTAGGGGAAATTATATAAAAATCATAATCCAAAAACTAATAAAAAAGTAGCATAGAATTTATGAAATTAAAAAAACAGCATATGATTTATGAAATTAAAAAATAGCAGCGGGACTAAAGTATAATAGTAGGATCAAAGTAAACAAATACAAAATAGACCTTGAAACAATAAAACTTTATATTTGACTTCGCTGACCCACTACACAAATCAATAGCCCACATGATAAACTTGCTCTCTAATCGATTGTCCACATGATAATGGCCCATATGATACATAGATGAAAATATCTTACACAGAAATAATATTTTAATTTATCTCCTTTTTATTGACACCAACTCTCATCCTCATTATAAGCATCAAATACAATATAATAAACTATTCTAATAAGCATCATATACAACTTAGAAGAATTTTATAGAATAACATAATAGTTATTGGATAAATATTTATATCAGATAAGTAAATATTCAAAAAGTTAAAAACAATAATATATTATCAAATTTAATAATAAGGTTAAAACCAGTTTTTATTATCAAATTTAATAATATTTAAGTGACAAACAATTATAACATATATAACAACTCATATTTAGTGATCCATTAATACAAAACTTAAATAATGATGGTGACTAGTTAACGACATAGTTGACTCAATATTTGAGTTAGTGAAGCATGAACATAAAGAACTAAAAGAACTAATCTTTATCAATCAAAAGCCAATCATAGACGGAGTCACACTCACCACATTCCCCGATCAATCAAGTAAACCACCTTCCCACCATTTGTCCCCAAGATTTTTTAGTGTTGAAGTTACGCTTATCACATTCTTTTCTTTAATACCCCTCACAATTTTCTTTGTTAGAGCAATACAACGATTTCACGGAATCTTAACTTTTGGGATACAAATCTGTGATTATAATCCAAAAAAGGCAAAAACAACACAAAGATAACAAAGATATCGTTGAATTATATCTGATTCCAATATTCTCTCGAAACATATAAGAAACTCCGATTATTTTTTCTAAATACCTCTCTACATGAGAGAATTAGATAATGGTTCAAAATTGTACGTCCACAAATCAAAGAAAAAAATATAATAGACAAAGTCTCCTTACCTAGGGGAAGAGATCCACCTTAATCGAATATAAAATTCAGTTGATGTGAGCTGATTATTTTAGAAATCAAATAATTTAGAAGAGAAGTTAATTTAATGGCAGAAATCCAGTTTTCCACGAACGGATGACATTTCGAAGCGGGTTGTCTCTAAATCTACGATGTTGTACAGAGTGGTCCCATCACAACGTCACATATCTATACGATTGAACAAGTTGCTGACATATTAGAATATGTAAATATTATTGTGAATATGCTTTCAAGATATTGTATTTAGAATAGGAAAGTAGACAAATGTGTATATACCTAGTAGGTGTAACATAATAAACAATGCTTTTCACAATTATTTCAAGAGCTCGTTTACAAGAATATATCCGCTTGGAGTTTGAGATATTGTACATTTTTTAATATTTTGATCATGAAAGTTTGAACCTTTACAAAGTTATTAGAGGAGAGAGATAACTCGCACAATGCGTATAGATTTTTTCCAGCAAAAGTTCGTATGATTTTGTATCAAAATGTTATCGATTTTGTGTCCTAGCTTTTACTCTTTTATTTACTTATTTTCAAAGTAATTTTTGGATTCTACTTGTTCAGCTTGACCAATCGTCATTCCCCTGGTAAGATCCTGTATAAGACATAAGTTTTCATCAAATGTTAGCCTACACTTTAGATAGAGAGTTAGATGACTGACACTTATCAAACTGAGTCTAAAGGGAGGTATATAAAGAACATTATGAAGAAGCGGATCATCGTTTAATCTGATGCTACCAATCCCAGCTATAGTGATACATAATCCTGTTGGAAGAGTGACTGATCGACCTAACAACATAGATAGGTTATTAAATAGAGATTTGTCATGAACAACATGGTGAGTTGCCCCACTATCAATGATCCAAGATGAAGGAGACAAGACACTACCTGTGGCCCTTAATGCTCCTACAAAATTCAAAGTAGAAGAGTTAAAAGCCATACCAGGAAGTACTGTTATTGTCCCTCCTGTTGTCGCTTTGTCAGTTATGGAAGTTGAGGCAATAGTAGACATCTGGGAGTTAAAGAAAGCAATAACCTTCAATTTGCTCCTTTGACAAGGTTTTAATATGATCTTGAATGTCTATTGGTGTAGCTTTTGAATCGTCAAGAGAAAATTGAGATATTGCTGCTTTGGTGGAAACATTCTCCTGTCTGTGTTTGAAATTCGGAGGGTAGCCATGGATCTTGTAAAATTTATCCACTGTGTGCCCAACATAACCACAGTGAGTGTAGGTTGGCTTATTCGACTTCACGTAGGCATTTGCAACATTTAATGCAGCTTGAGAGTTATGATTGCTTGAAACTTGGAAAGCTGAAGCTTGAGGCACATGAGTGATGTTACGTTGACTGTAGTCTTAATCTAGGAGATTGTAGACGGTTGAAAGGTCTGGGATATGCTTCTTCATCACAATCTGTGATCTCGCTGCATTGTATGAGTCATTGAGACCAGAAAGAAACTTCACAACTCGAGCATTTTCAGCCTTTTCTGACATTGCTTTACAGTAGGTGCAAGTTTTTGATGAGGACATCGACTCCAACAAGTCTATAGAAGAGATGTTAGCAGATCATGACACAATCATCATGAAGGATCCGCCTAAGACAAGAGCAGGAACCAAGAGGCTTAGAGAAATGTTTAACAAGTCCATACAAAGCCTCCTAGCACAAAGAGTTGAAGATAAAAGGGCCGGATTAAAAAATGGAAGTATTGGAGCCCAAATGGAGCTACTTGAAGGCCAAATGGTGATGATCTCAATTCAGCCACTTAAAGGCCCAACTAAGGACGCCTAAGACTTACCAAAACCGAGTTTAGGTAAGTATTTCCATTATTTCAATTGCCATTATTCTGTTTGCTTCTTTTGCAGATTTCCTTTTCAATTTCTTTCCTTTTTTTAACCAAATTGTAATCTTTCCATTTTATTTCGAGTATTCTCATTTATGTAAGAGATACTCTCCTATCTGCCTTGAACCACTATATAAGGTTCCTCCTATGCAGCCTTGTAACTCACCTTTTGAATCAATAAAAATTGTATTTCTTCTTCTCAAAACCGAGAGAGATTTAACACTTCGAATTTGGCCTTTCCTTGTGAGTGATATCAAGGCGACTCCGAGTTCTTACTTATCACAAGTTCTTCCATCACTTGTGTGGCGTCCATCAATGCACCTCCACGCCCTTTCATCCACTGAATTGCCTAGAGAGAGACTTGAGTCCAGCTAGTCAATTCCCATCTTCCACCCTTGTGTTCATTGGTTTCTAAGAGAAGAGAGACTTGAGTCCAATCTCTTGAAGCCGCCTATCACCTTGTGAGAATCATCCCCGGTTCTTACATCAGTTTTACAAGTCTTGATGCAGTCTATGGATTCCAAATCATCCCACATTGTCTTCAGCCAAGTAAAGTATATGAGGAAAGATCCATAGTTCCTTGAATGAACGACCAAATCTGCTGAGACAGCTGATAAGCACGAGGCAGATTGGTAACATGGAACCAGATTTGAAGATCTTTCCAAACATCAGACGCATCTTGAAACCTAAGAATGTTGCTATATATGTCTTTACTAACCGAGTTAAGAATCCAGGACTTCACCATACTGTTACATCTTGACCAAATTGGATAACGATTATGGGATTCATCAGGCCTAGGAATTGAACCATCTACAAATCCTAACTTGTTCTTTGCATCAACATTGGTCATTGCGATGTTCCAAATATTTGAGTACGTACAGTTTAAAATTTTGGAGACAAGAGTAGCTCCTGAATTATCGCTACTACTCAAGAAGAATGGTGAGAATTGCAATCCTTCAAAATCATGTGAATCTTGATGTTGAGTCTTACTTTTCTGAGACATGGCGAAGATTTGACTTGCTTCTCCTTCGAAATTTTGTTCAGTGACCTTAGCATTGACGATCAGAGATCGAATTTCTTTGGATTCGCTGGTTCTGCTGACTCGAATACTTTTTTGAACATGCCCAGATGAAGACGCAGGCTTCACAACTCTTCTTTTTCTCAAATTCAACATATTGTGCAAAGACTGAAGGTTAATTTCGGTGAGGGAGCCAAAGATGGGGAAACAAAGATACTTCAATTTTCAGAGATTCTAGAAAGGAGAATAGGATCGAGAGAAAGGTTTAGAGAAAGCTTTCCCGCTCTGATACTATGTTAGAAACAAAGAGTAATAAAAAAAGAAGAATCAAAGAAACTCCATTCATGCTCAGAGAAAGAATCGATTACAAGATAACATAATCTCTCAAGTCTCTCTCTATCTCAACTTGTTTCTCACGTACAAAGAAGAATAATAACTTAGCTATTTGTACCAACCGAAAAACCAAACTAATTTGAGTAAACCAAACCAATTTCATATGTGATTGATTTAAAGACCTGGTTATGCATATAACTAATAGTAGAGGTTAGAAAGCAGTGAAATGTGGCGGCGATTGATTACCGTTGGCCCAAGGATTGCAATGTCAAAGCTTGGAATCAAATATAGATTGGAAGATGTCAAAGTGACGCTCGCTCGTCGGTCCTGATTTCAGATTTTCATTGAAGAGCGCGAAAATGTAAGTCTCGATTAGGCACCGACATTTACACGCGCCACCAGATTCTTTGTCTCCTTACGACGACTATCCGATTTCGCGAATCACGATCTCGAGATCTGAAAATCTTAGCTTATTCATGGCGGAATAGACAAAACCAAGCTGAGTGTTGAGCATGTTTGATTAGAAAAGCTTCGAATGGTGGTCAAAGAAGCTTGGATTAGGTCTAAAGAGAGCGAAATCAAGTGTTTCTTTTGAATATCCAAAGAACGGGTAAGGATTGACAACGAACGGCGAAGAAGTGGCTCGGAGGAAGCCGAGAAGAGGTTTAAGGACGGAGGATTGGAATTGGAGAGGATTACTAAGAAAAGAGACGGTGGAGAGAGGCTGATGCTAATGCGGTGTGACGTGTTTGCATCGCTGGGACTAAAGTTCTGATGAGGAGGTGACTGGAAGTGGCGATGACTTCATTTCGGATGAGAATTCTGATGATGTTGGTAGATGGGAAGTGAGGTATGATATGATCGGAGTAGAAATTTGTGCTGGGGAGTGTCACAAAGGCTTGGTTGATTTGAGGATCGGCGCCAAAGAGGCGGATGAAGGAGGAACTCATCCACTTGATGCGGTGGAGAAAGATTGCTAGCTAGTGTTACGTAGTTTGCATCAATGCTTGCATCACCTCCTGATCCTAACCAATAATTTATCCTACCCGTTAAAGTCAAATATTTACATATATATATATATATATATATATGTTCTATTTACTCTTTCAATCTGGTTAACGGACTAACAATGTAGTCCCAAAAAAATAATGGAATTGAATGATAGATGAGCTACCAGTTTAAAAAAATAAAGAATTTTTTTTTTATAAAAGGATGTCATATATGTTGTTACAATTGATTTAATTTTATATCTAGTGTGCAAATTTAATTTACAAGAATTGCCTTACAAATTTTGTAAGGTTTTTCAATATTTTTTTAATCAACTTGACTGATAAAATATAATTTATAGTCAAAATCCAATTTATTGAAGCTTTTTATCAAATTAAAAAACAAATTAACCCCTAAAATATTCTATTCACATGTAATAGAATGAAATTGGATTTCATATGTTTGAATCATTAGCTTGGGCATATAAGCACCTGACTGAAAAGACTTTGGCATGGTTTTTATGTTTTCAATTGGTTAATATGCAGCTTTGTTCGAACCAGATTTAACACATAGGTTCCATTACATGATTATTTGTATAGAAGCATGTAAGATTTCTGATGATTGAAAAGACAAGAACAAGAGAATAAAGAATAATGTTTATTAAGTTTTACCTTCACTAGAAAACTACTTAAGTACCTCGAAGAGATCAAACCAAAAACGTAGTTACGATTACATGAGAATGTGTATTATCAAAGAACTCATCCAAGAATGTATGAATATCCTCTCTTTGGAGGTAATCTCCTATATTTATAGATGAATAGAAGAGATTAAAACCTAAATTACAATGTAGATTTTCCTTTTCCTAATTGACATTATCCTCAACAGAACTTCCTAAATTTTTGCATAATCAAATCAAATGAAATTAAATTATTAAAATTTTAATAAAAAAATTATTTTGGTTACAAATTTAGTTATTAATTCGGTTATGGTATGACTTTTGATTCAAAATTTTTTGAGTACATAGATATATACATATTATGGTATTTCGACTGATTTGATTAATCTAATTTGGTATTCTATTTATTTTGATTTAAAACATTCATATATTTTTATTTCTCGGATAGATTTTAGTTCAGTAAAGATCGAGTTGGGGTTCGAGTACTTTTATATAAAAATTCAAAATTAAAAAAGATTTAATTGAAAAACTCTCAAAATTTGATTGCTGATTTGGTTTCGGTTCAATTTGAGTTGTGTTTTTTTTTATATATAATAAACAACCTACTAGGGTATTTTTTCTGGTTCGGGTTCAATTCTTTTAATTTGAGTTGATTTCTCTTTTTTGGACCTCTAGAACAATATTTTGAAAATAATATTCAAAATATTAACATGGATTTAACAATTAAATAAACACAAGTTGAAAAGACAATGATATCCACATTATAGTGTGGGTACAATCCTAGTTTATAAAGTAAAATATAGTTTCACGAACACTAAAATTTTTCATAATTCAAAGGATAGTCTAGCAATTTAACCGTTGCAAAATTGTGGCCTCTCGAACAGTAATAATTTAACAATTGCAAAAATTATGCACCGATTAAAAGTTGATAAATTAATTTTGTCTTATAATTTAATGGCAAACAATAGTAATTTTTATTATGTGAATTTGCTAAAACGCATATTAACCATCCATTTATTTCATAAATATCAAACGATTCTAGTGAGATCAGGTCTTTTATTTCCCATTTGAAGTACGAATCGAGTCTAGATCTAAGTTGACGCATCACATCCCCGTAAGCCCACACTCCAGTTCTCTTAAATATGTTGTCGTCACTAACTATTAAAACATGTATTTGTTAATTTATCAATGGTAACTAATGGTAACATAAATTAAGCTCATTGAGTTTCTATAATTCTAACATTTACCAACAATAATTTCATAATTCTACAATTTTTATTTATTTAAAATTTTAACTAATATTTAAATTATAAATAAGTATTTATAAATAATAATATAAAGTGTGTATCCCTTCGTTAAATATGGATATTCAAGTCTTGTATTGATTCTAATCAGGCTTTTTAAAATTTTTAATTTCACTCACTTAACATGTGCTTAGATATATTTTCTGGATTGAGTTTGGTTAGATATATATATTAGGTACGGTTTGATTGTGTTACTTTATTAAATATCTGTATTTTATATGAATTATTCAGTTTTAATAAAGATTGAATTTATATATTTTTCAAATTTAAACAAACTAAAACTTAGTAAAAATTTATCTAACCAAAGTCAGAGTTTAGATAAAGATTTGAATGAATAATAATTTTAAATATTAAATGTTTAATAAAACAATTATTTTATTGTATATAATATACCCCATTCAATTTTGGATATAATCATGTTCAGATTTAATTCTTTAGATATATGACTTTAGATTCCATTAGACTATTTTATTAATCACAATATTATTTATTTTCTTACTAAACTAACATTTTAAATTCTACGAAATTTAGCTAAATTTTTTCGTTACTAGTTGATTTTAAATACTATTTAGGGTCATGTTGATGAGCTTACCTTTGATCCAAATAAACTGCGAAGTAAGGGTTTTATCGCAGTTATGGTTTGGTTGGATATCTCGAAGCCTTTGAGAAATTCTAAAGATTTCGAAATCCACTCTGGTGATGTGATAACTGTTGGGTTTTGTTTCTCAGGGAGCTAGGAATTGCAGATGTCCAAGTAAGTGGAGAAGACAACATAATAAGAAACGTGTGATACAAGTTTACAGAGAAAAGAAACGGATGGTCAAGGAACCTAAGAATATCCCCAAGCGCAAATCAGTGGATGATGCTGACTCCACAACTGCTCACGTAGCTAAAGAAAGTAATATTGAGGTTGTTCCGAGTGAGGAACGGCCGACGCAGGAATGGGCATTGCCAGCTGGAATTGCCAAGGGTTGGGGAACCCCTTGACAATTCAGATCTTAAGGGAGATGAGAAGAGATCATCTTCCTGACGTTTTGTTCCTTATAGAGACTAAGAAGACTCCAATGCTTTTGGTTCTTCTTTTCAAAATTCTTTGTGATATGACAACGTATGTAGTGTAGATCCAATTG
>JAKUCM010003420.1:0-26798 GCA_023374145.1 Lepidium sativum
GTTGGCAGTGACTCTGTGGTAGTAACGAATCGCCAAATTTCTTATGCTCGCACACTTACTGTCAGAGGGGCTATATGGAGTCGGACTTGCCATCACGAGCCACAAGTGATCCAACTCTTCTCTGTTGAATTCAGTGTCGAGCTCGTCGCAAAGAGGAAGTTCAAAGAGCTCCTCGAATTGTGTCGCTGTGAATGAACTCTTGATGTTGTTGACTTCGAATGTGAGTTCACAAAATCCACCTGTTTGCCTCAACCTGTCGTGCTTACTGGAGTACTCGCGCAACGTGACTGATGCCAGGAATTGAATTGTTTCCTTTGGATATGATTTTCGAGAATTGGACACGAACTGTGTTAAACCACTTGAATGTAGTAGGAAATCGACGTCATTGGAAATGTCGAGCTTGATTATAGTGGGTCGATGTACGTATCATGTTCCTAGAACTCGCATTTATCTAAAGGCGTTGATCGCGTCTTAATACCCGACTTTCAACTGTTCCCCATCACAATCAAAGTCGTCTCCTCCGTCTTCTCCCTCATTCATATTTTCGTCATTGTCGAGCATGTCATCGCTATTTGGGTCAATATAAACGGCCTTTCCGTTGTGGATCTCTTCTCGCCTTTGCATTAGATCTGAGGCTGAGTTGTTGTCTTCAACGTGTATTGGTAATTCTTCCGCCATTGAACGTGTTGTACGTTTTCTTGACGAGGAACCGTTGCATCTCCTCATTGTGACTAAATTGAATCTGCGGTGAAGTTGCTGTGTGGAGTGAGGTCGAGTTGAAAGTGCGGTGAGCTGTAGGAAGCTTAACTTGCGTGCGTGAGGACTCGAGTTGTCAAGTGAGGAGCGGAGCTGGAGTGGTGAGAGGGGTGTGACCTGCGTGGTGCTCGAGTGAGGGCGCGTGTGGTACTCGGGCGGAGCGGTCGAGTGCAGCACTTGAGTTGGATGCGTTCGGACGTGAGCGAAGTGGGCGAGTAAGGAGCGGAGCTCGAGTAGTGCGAGGCGCGTGAGGTGGAGGACACTTGAGTTGCCGAGTGCGGGACGGGAGTGGCGTGCGACACTCGGGTGAGGACTTGAATGGTGGCGACTCGAAAGGTAGGGACTCGAGTTGCTGAGGGCGGGACGGAAATGGTGTGCGGCACTCGGGTTAGGACTCGAACGGTGGCGATTCGACCGGTGGGGAATCGAGTTGTAGCGGTCGAGTGTGGCGTGGTGCTCGAGTGAGGGCACGTGTGGACTCGAGCAGAGTGGGCGAGTGAGAGGAGCGGAGCTCGAGTGGTGAGAGGCGCGTGAGTTGCGGGACACTCAAGTTGCCGAGTGCGAGACGGGGAGTGGCATGCGACACTCAGGTGAGGACTCGAACGATGGCGACTCGAGCTCGAGTGAGGGCGCGCGTGGACTCGTGAGGGCGCGCGTGGACTCGTGTGGGCGAGTGAGGAGCAGAGCGGTTCGAGTGCAGCGTGTGGACTAGTGTGATGACTTGAACGGTGGCGACTCGAGCGGTGGTCGGGTGGAGAGCGGAATGGGAGTGGCGTGGCGCTGGGGCTTTCGTAATTAAAATCAAAGAATAATAAGTGAAGTGAGTGAGAAGAATAAGTGAAGTGAGTGAATGAGAAGAGAGGTGGAGTGAATTTATGCAGAGATAAGAGTGAAGTGGTGGAGTGGCGTGGGGGAGACAAGGTGTCGTGGGGTGCAGCAAAATGAGATAAGGTTATGTCTCTTCATCACTTATTTTTTTTCATAGGTCGTGTCGAGTTGCGGTGTGGTGACCGTGCTGTGGTGAGATGCAATTCACAAGCTTCCTTGAAGTTAAAATGAAAACCAATGTAACAAGAAAATTTATCAAAACGCAATCTAAAATATTTATAAAGGATATTATAGGATTGCCTCCCAAGTGTGTTTGTTTAAAGTCACGAGCTTGACTCTACACACTCATTAGAAACGAGGTGGTTCATTGAGAAGAACCGAAGTTCCCTCGGGTTTGGTTTCGTTGGCCAAGTAGGGCTTAACTCTCTGACCGTTCACTGTGAAATCTTCACCATCTTTATTTATTAGTGTTACTGCTCCATATGGTAGAAATTCTCTGACTGTGAACGGACCGGACCAGACCATCTCGATTTCAGCTTTCAAGAGAACAAGTTAAGTCTTGACCACCAGCTGTGATCTGCTTGGGCACAATCTTCTTGTCGTGAAATGCCTTAGTCCTTTCCTTGTAAATTTTTGAACTCTCGTATGGTTCAAGTCTGGCCTCCTCTAAGTCATGCAAATCCATAAGTCTTTTCTTCTGAGGGTTCTTGAGGTTAAAATTTAAGAACTTAGTTGCCTACAGTGCACTGTATTCCACTTCAACCGGTAAGTGACATGACTTCCCATAGAGTAATTGAAATGGTGTCCTTCCAATTGGAGTTTTGAATGTTGTTCTATACGTCCATAGTGTATCATCCAACTTGACTGCCCAGTCTCGTTTTGACACTCCCACTACTCTTGCTAGAATGGCTTTTATCTGTTTGTTTGATATCTCCACCTGTCCGCTTGTTTGAGGGTGATACGGAGTTGCTACCTTGTGCTTAACCCCATGCTTTTTCAATAAACCTTAGAATACCTTTTTAATAAAGTGAGTACTACTGTCACTTATTACAACTCTTGGAATCTCGAACCTTAGATTGATGATGCTCTTGAAAAGTTTCAGTACTACTTTAGAGTTGTTTGTTTGGCATGCAATTGCCTCTATCCACTTGGAAACGTAGTCAACCGCTACCAGAATATAACTGTTTCCATGTGACGGAGGGTTAAATGGCCCATAAAATTAATGCCCCAACAGTCAAACACTTCAATCGCCAATATCAGATTCTATGGCATCTCATTTCTCTTGCTGATGTTGCCCATTCTTTGACACGAATCGCACTTATAGATGAACGATTGAGTGTCTTGAATGTGGCGAAATGACCACCGTACGTTGAACCATGAAAGTGCTCAAGGATTCTTTGAACCTCTTCTTCTGCAATACATCTTCTAAATAACCCATCAGACCCTTTTGTATAAATATGGCTCGTCCCAAAAGTAGTGATTCACATCTCTGAAAATTTTCTTTCTCTGATAGAAATCCATACTTTTTAGCACTTCACCAACAACCAGGTAATTTACCAAATATGGGTACCAAGGTAGAGTGGCTCCAGCGAGCTTACTGCTGATCTGGTGACAATTTTCTAACACTATCAGGTTGCAGGTGTGTGCTTGCGACTCGAGTTTGGCGTTCGAGTTAGATTCTACTCGAGTGGTTACTCCCTTGAACGTCATGAGTTGCTCTTTTGGCATGGAGTCATCTTTTGGGGTCAAGTCCTTTATCATCATCTGTGATAGGTGATCGGCTACCTCGTTCTCCACTACAGGTTTGTCCACTACTTCCATGTCAAACTCTTGCAGTAGCAGTATCCACCTTAGTAACCTTGGCTTAGCATCCTTCTTTTTCATCAGATATTTCAAGGATGTGTGATCTGTGTGCACAATTACCTTGGAACCAACGAGGTAAGATCTAAATTTCTCAAAAGCAAAGACCACAGCTAGGAGTTTTTTTTCACTAGTTGCATACTTGACTTGAGAGTCGTCAAGTGTTCTGCTGGCGTAATAGATAACATTCAGCTTCATGTCCTTCCTCTGACCCAGGACTGCTCCCACTGCATAATCACTTGCATCGCACATAATCTCGAACGGTAGAGTACAATCTGGAGACTGGACTACTGGGGCAGACACCAGAGCTTCTTTGATTTTTGAAAACGCCTGAGAGAGAGACAAGTTAAAGTTGAACTCGACTTCTTTGCATAGTAAGCGTGTTAGTGGTCTTGTTATTTTTGAGAAATCCTTGATGAATCTCTTGTAGAATTTATCATGTCCCAAGAAACTTTTCATATCTTTAACTGTCTTAGGGGGTTGCAGCTGAACCATGACCTCAATCTTGACTTTATCAACTTCAATACCCTTTTATGATATCTTGTGCCCCAAAACAATACCTTCCCTAACCATGAAATTACACTTCTCCCAGTTCAACACCAAAAGAGTTTCCACACACCTGCTAAGTACCCTGCACAGATTTAATAAACAAGCGGAGAAGGAGGAGCCATAGACAGAGAAATCATCCATGAAAACTTCAACCATCTCCTCGATCAGAACTGAAAAAAATAGAAGTCATGCAGCGTTGAAAAGTATCAGGTGCATTACACAAACCAAATGACATTCTTCTATATGCAAATGTTCCATAGGGGCAAGTGAAAGTGGTTTTTTCTTGGTCATCAGGATGTATAGGGATTTGAAAGAATCCACTATATCCATCTCAGAAGCAGTAATATTTGTGATTAGCTAACCGTTATACCATTTGATCTATGAATGGAAGTGGGAAGTGATCTTTCCTAGATGATGAATTTAACTTCCGATAATCAATGCACATCCTATGGCATGTGATAGTTCTAGCGGGAATTAGTTCGTTCTTTTCATTTTTAACCACAGTGATTCCACATTTTTGGGGACGCAATGAACAAGTGAAACCCACTTACTATCAGAAATTGGATAGATAATATCAACATCTAGTAACTTAAGAATTTCCTTTTTGACCACTTCTTTTAGATTTGGATTCAACCTTCTTTGGGGCTCAATGCTTGAATGTGATTCTTTTTCAAGATGAATTATATGAGTGCAAAGACTAGGTGATATACCTCTGATGTCAGCTAGAGAATAACCTAATGCCCTCCTAAATCTTTTTAATTCAGCTAACAGCATGCTCAACTTATCACTACTCAATGAATCATTCACAATGACAAGATAAGTGCAGTTAGAACCCAATAAAGTGTACCTTAGCCCTGTTGGAAGTGGTTTTAGTTCCAATTTGAGAGCCTTCAGCTCAGACCAATCGTTAGTAGCAGTTGATGTGGTGCATTGGCTTAAATTCAGCTCGAGTCCAGAATCGAGTCTGACGCAGCTACTGTCAAATTTTGTTATACTTGTTTAACCTCAGCAGTCGGTGCAACCAATTCTTCGATTACCACATCACTCTTTACCGGACTGTGAACGTCAAGAAGTTTCCTATAACTTTCAGCTTCCATACTCAACTATCCATTTGTAGCTGACTTAGTCAATGCAACCTCTAGGTGGTTATCTGTAGCCAATTCCTCTAATAACTCTTCAGCCAAAGCATCCATTTCCTGAATTGAGAACATTTGACCTTTTATGGTTGGTTTTTTCATGGCATCATTGATGTTGAACTTCATTTTGAAGTCTGATCCGAGGTTAAGTTGGATTTCTCCTTTCTGAACATCAATGACTGCTCCAGCAGTAGCCAAAAAAGGTATTCTAAAGAGTAACGGGTCCTTAGGTTCCTCATCCATGTCTAAAACAACGAAATCAGTTGGTATCTCAACTCCTCCTACCCTCACAGGAAGATCTTCTAAGATGCCGTGAGGGATTCGTACTGGCCTGTCCGCTAGAACCAATGGTATCTTGGAAGATTTGTAGTTATCGAAACCTAATCTCCTTGCAACAGAAAGTGGCATGAGGCTTATTGATGCGCCAAGATAGCATAGGCACTTGCTGAAGGATAAGGGTCCCAGTGAGCAAGGAATGGTGAAGGTTCCAGGGTCACTTAGCTTCTTTGGTACTGCTTTTCTTTGAATGATGGCACTGATTTCGTGAGTGAGCACGACCATACCTTCGACCTCTTTCGTTTTTTCCTTAATTGCATCTTTAAGAAATTTCTGGTAAGGTGGCATCAACATAAAGACATCTAATAATGGGACCTTGAGCTCAATACCTTGAATTTGCCTGTCAAAAAGTGCTTTGTACTTCTCAGCGACTTCCTTTTTGAATCTCTGTGGGAAAGGCAATTGTGGTTTGTAAGGAGGGGGAAAAATTGTTTAACTGTTTCTTGTGGTGCTAGCTGCTTTTGAGCTTCAGATGGTGTCACTTGAGTATTTGGCTCGAGTTGGAATTCAGGAGTGACACTTTGTGCTGAAAGTGGTGAAATTTGCTTTACTCGGTTGTGGTTAACTGACACTAGGGAGTCGAGTTGGATTTCTGGTAAGGACTTTTCAGCCTTATCGCTGATAAGGTCATCCTCCTCTTCTTGATTTATACTGTCCTCAGTATCTTTTGTACACTTTTCACGAATTAGTAACTCACATCCACTTCTAAGGGTGATTGCATTAGCGTGGTACTCCTTCGGATTTTGAACTACTTTACCTGGGAGTTACCCGCTTGCTTTCATAGTTGAAGAAGAGGCTTGCTGATTCTCGACAAACTTTAGCCGTGAGTTTAATGTTTCAAACTTACAATTGAGGTCATTATGTGATGCATCAATTTTGGTGTGTACTTCAGCGATTTTCTTTGTGAGTTCTGTTGCAGTTGTTGTCTGACCTTTTAGTATCCGTTGCAGAATATCAATGACTTCTGGGGTCTATTGAGGAACAGTTTGAGCTGGAGGTTCGTATCCTGGGGGAACCGGCTTACTTGGTTGATAGATTTGGGGGTATTGCTGCTTAGGGATGTATGGTTTGGGTTGGTTGTGTTGTTGCTTGGGTGGGTAGATTTGGTCTTGTGGGTTAGCAACGTTGGTGTTTCTGTAAGAGAGGTTAGGATTCTGTTTATAGGTGTTGTAAGGTTTGTATCCTGGTTCTGAACATAGCTGAGTTCTTCAGTCTGTTCATCCTCCTCATACTCGAATTCTTCTTGATATACCTGGTTGACTGGTTTCTGATGTTCTGCTAGCAGTCTGTCCAGCTTTGCATTCAGTGCGTTGATTTCTTTTCTGCTTACGGGGTCTGAGTGTACCGTAGCTCGCACAATTCTGTCGTATTCTTCGTTGTATTGACCATCTGCTTGAGCTATTTCTCTACTAGCTCCCAACCATCTTCAACATCTTTGTTGGAAAAATTCTCATTGCTTGCTGTGTCAAGGAGCATACGTATCTTTGGATGAACGCCACAGTAGAGTGTGCTGAGTAGAGACTTTGTGGTAAAACCATGATGAGGGCATTGAAACTGGTAAGTTTTGAACCGCTCCCAAGCTTCAGAAAATGATTTGCCGTTCTTTTGTGCAAAGCTAGAAATTTCATTGCGGAGTTTTGCAGTCCTTGACGTGGAGAAGTACTTTGTTAGAAAAGCTCGCTTACACTCATCCCATGAAGTGATTGTGCCTGTAGGTATGTGCTTTTCCCAGAGGCGTGCTTTGTCTCCCAATGAAAACAGAAACAACTGAAGTTTCAAGGCATCCTCGCTGACGCCATTGATTTTAACCATGTCACAAAGTCTTTCAAATTCATCTAGATGGTCAAGGGGATAATCAGCTGATAGCCCGTGAAACTTGTTGTTCTGAATCATGGCAATTGTACCACTTTTAATCTCAAAATTTTTGTTAGGTATAGCAGGAGGTACAATCCCATGTCGCAGTGTGTGTGTGTGTGCTAGGTGCATCACCAGCCCCAATCGTTCTAGGCCTCCTCTGGTGAGGTCCCATTGCAGGTATATCATGGGGGAGGTGCTGTGTGTTTGATCCGGTTGGGTGATCCATTGACATGATGTTGTCTAGATCGGAGTTGGTACAGTTTCTCTGCTTTTTCAAATGACTAGGGAGTCTGTCGATATTGTCTTTGAAACTGAGAAGATTCTGACTGCCTTTAGAGCGTGTATGCATGCAACAGGTGAGCTCAACTCGAGTGGTAAGATCAAGTTGAATAGCCGAGTTACAAATTCACATGAGACAGAACCAGAAATGGGTGAGTAACGTGGAGCAAAAAGAACTTGATCTCAGAAAGTCTAAAATTCTAAATGTAGATAACAAAAACCCAGTTGGCAACGGCGCCAATTTGATAACAAGATTTTTCAATGTTTTTCAAAATCCTATTATACTGATGTCGATGTAGTACAATAGGTGTCAATCCAAGTGGGAGTGTAACTAGCAATTAGAATGTGATAGACTAATTCAAGTCTGGTCAATTCAGTGGTTTGTTATCTATTAACCTAAGTGAGCAATTTAGACAACGGGAACCGAAAGCAAAAGTGAAAAGTAAACAATGAAACAAAGTGAAGTAGAAAATAACAGCATAAAAAGTGCAGTAAAGAGCACACAGCGTGACAAGTGCAGTAAATAGCAAATAGCGTGACAAAGTGCAGTAAATAGCAAATAGCATGACAAAGCGCAGTAAATAGCAAATAGCGTGACAAAGTGCAGTAAAGAACAAATGTTAAGTGTAAACAATAAATAATAGAAAGGGTTTCTTAAGGGGCGGACATCGCGGATCAGCGTTTCACTTAAAGTCCCTAAATCGCTTAACAAACTCTAACAGAGCGGATATCTAGGCAATAAACTCATAACTACTGAGTCCACTCTCGTGGTAAACAGCCTTAGCAAAGCTATCAACCGACATTATCATCATAAGCGTTTAACAACCTATCTAGCGTAAAACAACAGTTTAAACGAGCCTAATAAACACCTTAGACAACTAATCCCTTAGGCTAAGAATGTAGATCTTTGAGACGGTTAAGTCAGATGGTTCAACGCACCCGTCGGGAGTTGAACGTCTAAAATCATGTTTCAATTGATCAGAAAGGAACAAACATTAACAACGCCGAAACAAAAGAGATGATATTATTCTACTCTTAAGCGACTTAGATAACTTTAAGGTCCACGCTGATCTGGTTCGTTCCCTTAGTAACCCTAAATTAAATACTCAGACTTCATAGGTAAAACAATCAAGATAACACTCAAAGTAGAAGACATAATAATAAAATTCAGAAAGTAAACTGAGAATAAAAATAAACTGAAACTAAATTCAAAAGATCATAAAACGTAAGTGGAGTTCTTGTTCTGGGATTACAACAATCAAAAACTCGAAAGGTTGTGAAACAGTGTTCAAACGTGTTTTTCTTTGTAACCTTACAAGGGTATTTATACTCTTCCCCCCGTTTAACCTAAAAAGTAAAACGAAGAAAAGTTAAGAAAAATAGTTGACTCGACTTCGTGGGCCGAGTTGAGTCATTGGGCCGTCAAAGGTGTAGTGTGCTTGGCCCGTCAGAAGTAAAGTGGACTTGGCCCGTCAAAGGTGATTCTTCACGCCATCTGAGTCCCAGTGGGAAAGTTACAGCTGAGTGCTAATCCGATTCACACTCGGAAAGTTACCGTTGAGTGCTAATCCGAGTCACACTCGGAAAGTTACCGCTGAGTGCCAATCCGAGTCCCATTTCCTGAAAGTAACCCCAAATACAATGTGTATGCTATGCAAATGTAACATGCGCGTAAAACCTATATATGGCTCGAATATGACGTAAATGCAACATATATGTATGAAAAGTGAACTAGAAATGGTTCCTAAAATATGTTGAAATGCGTGTATATCAATTGCAAAGGAGGCAAAAAAAAGGCCTTGAACAATGTTTATTCTATATCAGACTTGTGGAGCAATATTATTAGTTTTGGACAAGCTAGTGAGTCTGGCTATGAGATTAGAATGAAAGAAGATCATTTATTGATGTTTGACAAAGAAGGTACTCTGATGGTGAAAGCTAAGAGGTCGAAGAATAGATTATATAAGGTCACAATGGAAGTGAGTATTACAAAAGAGTGTCTACAAGTTATGGTGCCAAGTGAAGCATCAAAATGGCATGCAAGATTGGGACATATCGACGTGGAAACATTGACGGAAATGGCCACAAAGAACCTAGTTAATGGATTACCGAAAATCAAAGGAGAAAAAAATTCGTCTTTGTTGTTTACTTGGGAAGCATGTAAGAAAAAGTTTTCCAAAAAACTAACTTTCGAGCCATACAAAGGCTTAAAGTGATTCATAGTGATCTTTGTGGACCAACCAAACCTCCTACAGCTGCAAATAGGAGATATATATGTGTTCTAAACGATGATCAGTCATGATATATGTGGGTTTTTTCTCTTAAAAGAGAGAGGAAAGCTTTCGAAAAGTTCAAGAGTTTCAAATTTATTGTCGAACAAGAAGTGGAGCTTTCAATCAAGACTCTTAGAATATATAGGGGAGGATAATTTACATCACATGATTTCTTTCAGTTTTGTGAAGAGCATGGAATTTAGAGACACTTGACAACACCTTACTCCCCTCAACAAAATGGCATTGTTGAGAGGCAAAACTGAAATTTGATGGAGATGACTAGAAGCATATTGAAGCACATGGACTTGCCAAATTATTTATGGGGAGAGGCAGTGAGACATGCTACATATCTCATAAATAGAGTTGCAACAAGTTCTCTTAAGGAACAAACATCTTATGAAGCCTTTACGGGAAAGAAGCTGAATATTGCTCACATTCGGGGTTTTGGTTGCATTGGGTACACAAAGGTTGATGCCACCACACATATCAAAAAGTTAGATGATAGATCAAGGGCATTGATTCATCTTGGAACTGAGCCTGGTTCAAAAGCCTATTGATTACTTAATCCCCTGAGTCAAAATATAATAGTTAGTAGAGATGTTATCTTTGATGTGAACAAAAATTGGAGGTGGAATGGACAAGATGAAAAGGGAAGTTCGAAATCAATTAGTTTTGGAGAGATCAAGACTAATGTTTCAAATAAAGACAATAGCATTGTTAAGGAGGAAGAAATCGATGATGATGAGAATAACAATGATATTGTCACTTCCAATGGTGATGCACTCAACGATAATCAAGTGATCATTTTGAGCCAAGTTATCATGAGGATTACGTACTCATGGCTGAGAAATAAAAGTTGTGGTTGTTACTTTCGTTAGATGAAGAACCTTTGGATTTCGAAGAAGCAAAGCAAGACAAGATTTGGATAGAAGCTTGTGAAGCTAAAATCTCATCGACCATTAAGAACAAGACATTGAACCTTGTTGATCTTCCTACCGGAGTTAAACCTATAAGTTTAAAATGGGTGTTTAAGATTAAGAGAAACTCAGATGGAAGCATTAACAAGTACAAAGCGAGATTAGTAGCAAATGGATATGTTCAATGATATGGGATTGACTATGAAGAGGTATTTTCTCTGATTGCAAGGATTGAAATTATTCGCCTTTTGATTGCATTTGCATCTCAATAGGATGGG
Source organism: Lepidium sativum (assembly GCA_023374145.1). NCBI lineage: Eukaryota > Viridiplantae > Streptophyta > Magnoliopsida > Brassicales > Brassicaceae > Lepidium > Lepidium sativum. The sequence continues at coordinate 11,070 of JAKUCM010003420.1, forward strand.
AAATACACCATCTAGATTTCAAGACAACTTTCCTTCATGGTGAATAAAAGGAGGAAGTCTATGTAGTGCAACCGGAAGGATTTGTTGTGATAAGGAGCGAGAATACAGTTTATTAATCAAGGAAGGCTCTATACGGTTTGAAGCAAACACCAAGAGCATGTAATACTAAGTTGAATAAGATACTTAAGGAGTTGAGGTTTGATAAATGTACAAAGGATTCATCTTTGTACCGAAAGAAAGTGAGAGATCATCTTCTTCTTGTAGCTATTTATGTCGATGATCTATTAGTTACAAGCTCAAGTCTAGATCTCATTTATGAGTTTAAGAGAGAAATGTCTACTAAGTTTGAGATGATATGGGAAGTTAACTTATTATTTTGGGATAGAAGTACTTCAAGAGAATGGTCATATAGTTTTGAAAGAGGTATGCAAGGATAATCTTGAAGAACAAGATTGGACGAAAATGCAATCCTTGTCATTTACCGATGGATTCTGGTTTGAAACTATCAAAGTCACAAGAAGAAAAGAGCATAGATGCTAAGGAGTATAGGAGAATCATTGTATGTCTTAGATACCTAATTCATACAAGACCAAATTTATCTTTTTGTGTTGGAGTCTTAAGTAGATATATGCAATATCTGAAGGAGTCTCACGGAACAACCTTTAAACAAGTACTAAGGTATTTACGAGGAACTCTTTCTTATGGTATTGTATAAAAAATGAGATAAAATATTGGAGGTATTTAGTGATAGTAGCTACAATGTGGATATTGATGTTGGGAAGAGCACAACCGGACATATATTTTATTACAATAAAGGTTCGATATCTCGATGTTCACAAAAGCAAGAGATTGTTGCTTTATCATCTTGTAAAACAGAGTTCATGGCTGCAACGAAAGGAGCCAGACAAGCTATATGGCTTCAAGAACTTCTTGAAAAAATCACGGGAGAAGAGGTTAAGAAGGCAACAATCTATATTGACAATAAATCAGCAATAGCACTAACAAAGAATCTGGTCTTCCACAAGAGAAGTAAGCATATACATAAGAGATTTCATTTCATTTAAGACTGATGTTGAGAATGATTTGATTGAAGTGGAGCATGTTCCGGGAAACAAGCAAAAGGCGGACATCCTAACTAAAGCACTTGGAAGATTGATGTTCAAAGAGATAAGAGATTTCATTGGAGTTCAAGACACCAAAGAGTTCTTCAAGCTTAAGGAGGAAAATGTTGAGTTAAGTTTTAATATTATGGTAACTTAATGTGTAAGTTATCGAAATAGATTTAAATATATTGTATTTACGAGTTATTTATTTACAAAGAGATAGTTTAGTTGAATTAGGATAATATCTAAATCCATATAAGGAGATGTTGGATGTAGCATTCTTTAATTTTAAGAGTTATTCACAAATTTAGTTTATGTGTTGAGAAAATTTAGTTTATGTGTTGAGAAGTTTAGATTTTGACCTAGTTTACTAAATTTAATTAAGAGAGAAATTAGAAATCATTATGTTATTAGACTTAAAAGTATGTTATATTTTTCTTACTTGGGCTATCAAGTACCTTAACAGATTACAACCACAACGTGTAATAATAGTTTTCAATATGGATCCAAATCAGTATTTGTTAAAAGAAGAAAGAAAAACTTTTTGAAGATGAATAGTACTGTAGTAAGTAGTAACTAATGCAATTATAATTAATAAAAAATATTGGGACGTCAGTGAGAAAAGAAAAAACGAAAGACACAAAACATTGAGATAAGAAATCTTATCTTTTAATGTGTCATACAGTACTTGTTTTGGATACAGACACAAAGTATCTTCTTCCTTTTTTTTGTTTGTTCATTATCTTTTTATTTTTTTTCCTACTGGAAAAACGAAGAATCTTTCTCCGATCTCAACATTTTGTTTCATTAATATGTTATTCAATTTTTCTTTGATGTGTTTGGAATTTTTATCTAAAAGGCGTAATGAAAAAGCGACCGACCTGGTTACTTGGGTGATAGTATTTCAATGTATTATTTACGATTTTAATATATAATACTTTATAGATCTAACCATTTTAAGAAAAATCACCCAGAAAAATTACCTTCACAAAATTTATTTCACTATCACTAAGTTATTTGGGTGATAAGAGTTAAGATTTAATATTTTTGTATAGAAGAGTAATTTTTTCTTACAAATGTTAAAAATGTCTAAATGTATAGCCTTGTACAGTAATATTTCTCCTATTTTATTTTACTTGTTATTTTAGAGTTTTTCACATATATTAAAAATATAAATGTTTTATTTTATTTTTATTCGATTTTTATAATTCTAAAGTATTTAATATTTTATTTATTTAATTAGAAGCAAAGAGAATATTTTATATTAAAATTTATATTGAAAAATAAAAATAACAACTAAAACAAAATAGAAAATTTAGTTTAAAATGACAAGTAACATGAAATAAATGAAATATTATTTTAACAAATTGGGAATGAAAATATTAATTCTCGTAAAAACACCATTATTCAACTTCATGTAATATAATATGTATTCTACAAACGTAGTTAGTAATCTTTAGTTTGTGATGCATCACTTATATGTTGAATAAAATGCTTTGATTTATTTTTGATTAAAAATGTTTGAGATTTTTGTAAATTATGTAGTGCATTAAAACCATCATGTGAAAGTACAGTTTTTTAAATAGTGAAACCAGAATTTGTCTAAAGATTTTAATCCATATATCTAAACATGTTATATACAGAATCTACGTAAATAAAATTCAGAGAACAATTATAGTAAATAATGAATGGTAGTTGGAGAAAATAATCTAATAGGCTGCGGTAAACGAACAGAAAGTTCTTACTGTTTCTGGTAAAAGTGAATTTAGGAAATCGAGAAACTGTTATTTAACGTCAAGAACTTACGCCGTTAACTTCGAGGTGGGCACAAAGGCAAGAGATGTGGAAGAATCAGAAACAAAAACGGCCGTTACGTCATTATTATTGCTGACGTGTCATCGTCAGCTCTTGGATTCGTTTGTCGTCTCTTTGCTAAAAATTAACAAAAAGCATTTAATTTTACCAGATCCATCATTTATATCACTGCCATCAAAAGAAGACATACAAAATCAATTTGTAACCAAAGGAATAATTTCATCAAACCGGATATTTTTTTGAACAAAATTAAGTGTACCAATTGGTTCTTTTTATTCTCCATCAAAACCTTTAATTTATTTGAAGTATTTTAAGTAGAAGAAAACATTGTCAAATACAACAAAAGATTACAAAAAAGCTTTTAATTCTTTTGGGTTTAGTGTGGTTTCTTCGATGATGTGTCATGTTAGAGTTGCCGCATCTCTTCTATCTTACTTAAGCTCAAAATGGTTTGAAGATGTATATTTCTAACTTCTTATTTTAGGTTAAAGTTACTTGTCTTTTGTCGCTCTTTTCTTTGTTTTTATCTGTTAAAAGCTAAAATTCTACTGAATATTTTATGAATTCCCAATACAAATATTTTTTGTTTTTTTTTTGGTAAAGACGCTCTTACAAATGTCTAAAATATCACTTTATCAAAAACAAAACAAAAAACAGATATTAAAAGTTTCAACGAAGAAGAATCTTACATCAATTTTAGGAAACACTGGTAAGATTTCAGAGCCTTTATAAATGATTCTTTTCTCCCTACAAATCTAAACTCAAAAATTACAAAATAGTTACTGGCAGGAAAATAAAAATATATTTATTTGAAATAATTCGTCTTCCAAAAACAAAAACATCATTTATTTTGATTTTTTTTAAAGAGATCATTTATTTTGAAACACAGCTCACTTATAAAAATGAGTAATTTTTGTATTTTATGGTGTCTCATTTGCTTTGTAAGTTATATGTGGTAATATTCATTGAACTACAATATAAGTTGAATAGAAGAGAAAAAAACAGAAACTCAAAAGAAAGTGAAGAAAAGCCTCGGAACTACAAAAACTTGTCCCACAGTGCGATCTAAACTTCCTGCCCCACACGTGTATTCTCTTACTTGGCTCCATCTCACCATTCATTGCATGGGATTAATTCTATCATTTTCTCCTCTCTTTTTTTTTTGTATAACTCACTAAATTAGTACATTGATTTAACTTTGTCAAACTTAGAGAGAGAGAGAATTAACTTTCATCTCTTACTTTTATGTAACGGAACTCTACTTCTTAGTAAGTGCCACATTTATAAAGAACATACACTTTAATGTTCTACTTAATTATATAATAATAAATTTAATATTAATTTGTCGTTTGATATGGTTAAGACGTTTTATCTATCTTAATATGTAAAGATAAATCATATCAAAATTTATAGATTAATTTTTTTAATTATATGATATTTTCATAATCTTACTATTAAACATGCTTTAACTACACCACTTATTAATTACTAGTATCATTTTCAACCATTACACTAAATTCATTTCGGAAATCCACACAAGAAACCAAATATATCAATGAGTTTATCCAGTAAAAAACATTGTGAGGTTATATTTGTTAAAACAATAAATCATACTCTAGTAGACTAGTATCAATTATGAATTTATCACCATCAAATAAATTCAATTATGATTATTTAAAACACCACCAAATTCAAATTTATTAGATATATTCAATGCATTATATTTTAGTTATTTTAAAATATATTATAGAATTATTCTAATTTAAATTCAGATCTTAATGTCATAGATATAGTGGCATTTAAAATCTTTCAAAAACAAATAATGATGTTTTCTAATTTTACAAAAAATCATCTGAAAACTTTGGAAAATTGAATACCACTAAGAAAAAACACTATAAAATACTACTATAATAGTTTGTTTTGTCAACAATTACATCATCAAACCCTGATCTATAGTGTAAAGATCATTCATAAAATTTATTTTTGATATAATTTTAATGTAATAGAAAAGAATCAAACCATTGATGCCAATTTATTAATTGGATCATCCTAACCATCAAATTTTAAAGAAATCGGTAATATTACTCTAAAAATTCTTTTTTATGATAATTATTACTCTAATAGTTTTGAAAAAACGGTCAATTTAATATCAAACTTACGCGTTTTTGTCTTTTTAAACTCAGACTTCTTCTCTCTCCATAAAAACTACGAACTTTGTGTTGACCACGCCAAATTAGTATCACTGTTAGTCAAAATTAATCGATAGTAAAGATCGTTAGTTAAATTAAATGGGTCGCTTGGCTTAAAGAAACGCAACATTTTGGCTGTAAATGAATTGAAATCCCTAAAACTGAGCCCCAAAAATTGAAATCCCTAAAGAAATTCTCCTTCTCTTCTCTCTTTCTCAAATATCTTTCTCTATTTCTCGAATCCCCTTCTATTATCTCTTTCTCAAATCCCTTTCTCTTCTCTTTTTCTTGAATCCATTTATACCACATTGCTTCGACCTTATTGATTCTATTTTTGAGATGGCTTGATTTGCAAAGAATACTAAGTTTACATAGAGTATACTGGGATCATTAAGTGCTAAGTGTGGATTTCCAACACAATGTGAGTGTGAACGCAGTGTAAGGACGTACAATCGCACATGGAAGACAACTCATGGCGTCTGTTTCATGGTTGTCACAATATGAAGAAGGTCTTATCTTTTGATTCAAGTGTTGGGTTTGTGTTGTGTATGGCCAAATCTATCTGTTTATGAGTAATCTTTGTGAACCTAGTCTCCAATTCTGACTCATAAACAACATTTTAGCAGTTCTCACCATGCATTGTCTCATAATATCCTCCAACAAATCTATCAATGGTTTTGTCCTAGCCTCACAAATAATTTGATTGAATGACTCACAAAGATTATTAAGGGTGTCGTTGCAGCAAGTTCCTTTCCTGAAGAATGTCCGACACCATGTTTCTGGATGCAGTTTGAGTAGAGCATCATAAGCTCCTTGGCTACGTTACCTCAACGCCTCAAAACTCTCGAGATAGTCTCATGTTGTGTAACTCTTCGCAATTCTCCAGTACAGCCTCTCCATCTCTATGTCACGATTTTCTCGTTTCTAATGGCCTATGATGTGTCTAGCACACATTCTATGCTCAGCTTTAGGCAGCTGATTGCGGATTGCTTTCACAAAACCCTTCATTAACAAAAAAATTGTAAGTTAAAATACTTAGGTATGTTAAAATCATAAAGAGATATTACTAATTGTGATGCCAAATTTACCTTTTGTTTGTCAGATATTATTGCGTAGTTATTGCATTCGCCAAGTCCCAAGTCAAGTTTCAAGTGATGTATAAACCAGTCCTAGTTTACATTGTTCTCAATCTTGACGACTGTCCATGCAATATGCACAATTCGGTTATCACTATCACGTCCAACTGCAGCTAACAACTGCCCTTTGATATCCCACTTCAGGAAAGCACCACCAACTCCTATAACGAGTCTGCAATATCTCTTCCAAGATTCTTTTTTAGCAGCGAAACACATATACATTCTATGAAACTTTTGTAAGCCTCTTGGATTTGGACCAGGAATGGTCTCAATGTCAACGATACTTCCCAGGTTACTCTTCAGTATCTCAGCCTTGTAATCCTATATTCGAGCAAACTGGTCTTAATGATTTTTTCTTTTTGCTTTGTTCATTCTAGTCTATGCTTTTCGAGATTGTTCTTCGGTCCCGAAGATTGTAAATCCTCAATATTTCTGCTTTGTGTTAGAAAACTTTAAAAAATTATATATTTTAGAGTCTAAAATATATAGTCTAAGCAATTTTTTTTGTTAATAGGCAAGTGAGTCACCATACGTACTTGTTGTAATCACTAATGTCGTGTTTCCTCACTTTATCATAAATCCCTCGTGTTACCAACATGCATTTGATTTCATTTACCTATTTTAGTTATATAAATTACTGAAGGGAGTATAAAAGTGTGCTATAAATTAAAAGAGTTACATTTTGTATTTTTCTTTTCAGTAGATAGATCACAGATGTAACATGTCTTATCTTCAGTTTTTATTCCTTTTCTATTACATCTATTATACTATATATTGGTTATTTTATCTCTAATAACAATACGAATCTATATCCCTTTTTGTTAAATAAAGGAAGAGAGGGAGTAATTAGTAAGATGGAGCTACTGTAATCTGAAATTATGATAAATAAATAGTACAAAAAAAGAAATTTCTTCGATAGTTTAAATGTATAATTTTTGGTTACTTTTATGTAAATATGATAAGTTCTTGAGTTTTAAGTCAAAAATAAAGTATTTTCAGAAATGATCTCGAATCCCATAATGGTAACGTTAAATATGAATAGATTTATAATACGTCAACTGGATACAACCATACTAAGTAAAAAAAAATCAGTTAACTAGTGTTAAGGTAACTATTTATATTTTTCTTCATTGATAAAATTTAATCAATAGTTTAAAATTTTATTTACTATATATATATATATATATATTCAAGTAATTTACTAACTTTTAAATCCCCTCTTATTATTGCAGGTATGGAGTTCGATTTCTGATGTCTTGAGAATTTGTAAAGTAACTACACCACTGAGTTATCTGTCCTCGGTATTTACTAAATATATATTTAACTTATCAAATTTAAGATAAATAAATTAAATCTTAAATATTAAAATTTGTATCATCTTAAACATTCCATTCAGATAAGGTTGTATGATATATCAAAATAATCTAAATTGTGAATGGAAAGTTTCCATTATAATGTAAAGAAACACAAATTGCGTGAGAATTGGGTAAATTTTGACTGATAACTAATTAAACGACGATAAATTAATTACTAAAATAATAATAGTATAAAAGAATATTAGATTCACGTATAAGTCATGTTAAAAAGGGAATAAAACAAAATAATTTACATTTCTTTTCAGATCTTGAGGTCCACAGTTCCACCTTCGTACCTACAACCCCAAGTGGTTTCTTGAGAGAGAGAGATTTATAAGCTTCTCTTTGGCCATTACAATTTTTTTTGTGAACATAGAAACACTCAACAAAATATGGGCGAGGTTCAAGAAAATCCCAAACTCAGATCATACTTTCAAATCTCTATGAATAATAAAAATGCTAATTAAGAGTTATTTTGTGGTTTTCAGGAAGAGAAAAAACCAGAAGCAGTAGTAGAGGAGAAGAAAATGGAGGAGAAGAAACCAGAGGAGGAGAAAAAAGAAGGAGAAGAAAAGAAAGTTGAGAAAAAAGGAGAAGATTCTGAGAAAAAACCTCAAGAAGGAGAATCTACTAAAGATTCTAAAGAAGATTCTCCTCCGCCGGCTCCGGAGGCTCCAGCACCGCCTCCTCCGCCGCAAGAGGTTGTTCTTAAAGTTTACATGCACTGTGAAGGCTGTGCTAGAAAAGTCCGCCGTTGCCTCAAAGGCTTCGAAGGTATCTTTTATTTACATTATACAAATTTTTATTTATATTTTTTTTTGCATTTGTTCTACATATACATTTTTAAGGAGATCTTGGACTCCAAAATATTTGAATCACAAAGTTGATTTAGTGGCCCGAAAAATGATAGGGCTTAGCAGGAATCTTTGATCGATTGTGTTCCACAATATTGGTTTGATTATTTGATATGAAGAATGACTTAAGTTGAAAAAAGAAAAAAGAAAATAAGGAGAAATTTAAATATTTTTTAAAATATAAAACATTTCATCATGAGGTTATCTCGACAGAGATTGTAAACTTAAGCCACTCACTGTAGCTGTATCTAGTTTCTGTCAAGTATACTCTTTATTTTTTCTGGTTAATTTCGTATCTAAGTATAGTTAATATTTATTATATAATTTGTGTAGGACCACATAAAGTATATATGGTTTATACTTTAGTTATGTTTCTGGGTTAACATGGTAAAATAATAATATAACCCAAAAGAAAAGAAGAATAAAATGTAACGTATGGTTTAATAAATGAAATAGGAGTGGAAGATGTGATGACTGATTGTAAAACGGGGAAAGTGGTGGTGAAAGGTGAAAAGGCTGATCCATTGAAAGTATTAGCTCGAGTTCAGAGGAAGACCCACCGTCAAGTTCAGCTTATCTCTCCTATTCCTCCGCCGTCTCCGCCACCGGAAAAGAAAGCAGAGGAGGAGAAACCCAAAGTGGAAGAAAAGAAAGTTGAGGTAACTTTTCTAGTTTTTCATATTTTATTTTATTGTTTGATAAATTTGACATTACAACAAAAAAGAGAAACAAGCGTTTTTTTGTTCTTTTTAGGATATTGATTTTTTATTTTCATTTATTTTAAGGCTAGGATTAGTTTATATATCATTCACTAAAAGGGAATATACCCTTTGCAGTGGTTTCACATGGGGGTGTATTGGTAGGATTTTATGATATAAACCAGAATTTTTAAAATATTTTTTATATGGGATTTGAGTTGATTTGTCATCTTTCTAATTTTCCATCGGAAATGTTTTGATCAGCCTCCGGTGGTCTTGACGGTGGTCCTTAAGGTTCACATGCACTGTGAAGCTTGTGCGACGGAGATTAAGAAACGAATCATGAGAATGAGAGGTTAGTAATATTTAATCGTAATTAATAAAATATAAATTCCTATTGCATAAATGTAGTCTACTTTTGCCAAATTTTGTAAGATTTTAGCTTTTATTCATGCGGAGAGTGACTCTTGACTTTTTAGGAAATTTACTGGAAAAGGTACATGATTAAATTGAAAGAAAAAATATGTTTTAATTTTTATTTCTCTGTACAATTTATTATAGGTTAGATAAGACGTTACAATATCTTGCAAAATCATTCATTTCTTTTCACCAAACTTAATGTTATCCATCGTTAGTTGGTTTGGATTTGGTCCATACAATTTCAAATCAGGATGATTTTGCAAACACACACACTAGTGTTATTTGCATGTTCATAATTATATTCTTTATTGACAGCTTATCTAATGTACTATGATTTTCAATTGTACATATATAGTGGGATCAAAGTTGTGTATTTGGTCCTTCACTAAAGTATTTTATTCTTGATTTTCTTATATTTTATAAATTTTAGGAGTGGAATCAGCTGAATCAGATTTAAAGGCTTCTCAAGTGACAGTGAAAGGAGTGTTTGAACCGAAAAAACTTGTGGAATACATTTATAAACGGACCGGAAAACACGCTGCAATCATGAGAATTGACCCACCGCCTCCACCGCCTCCAGAAAAGGCGGCAGCGGCGGCGGATGGAGAAAAGAAAGAAGAAGGAAAGGGAGACAGTGGTGGGAAAGACGCAAAAGGGGAAGAAGAAAAAGAGGAAAAACCGAAAACGGACGAAGAAAAGAAAGAAGGAGATGGCGGTAAGGCGGAAGGCGAAACGGGAGCAGAAAAAGGTGGTGGAGAGGAAGAAGCAAAAGTTGTGGAGGTGAGGAAAATTGAGAATCCATATTACTATTATTATTACCAACCACCACCGCGTGTGGCAGTTCCACCAATGGAAATGTCACCGCATGCTTATCCACCGCAATTATTCAGCGATGAGAATCCAAATGCATGTACTTTAATGTAAACAAAGATTAACGCAAACGCTAAAGAGTATAATGGGGGAATATTTTGAACATTTTTGATCAAGTGTCTACTTCGACTTTGCTGTCTCTCTCTCTTTGCGTTTGTGTGTTTCTTTTCTTATTGTGTTTGTGCAGCTCATTTTCTTTTTATATGTAATGTACATTTTTATAAATAATCAAATTAATAAATTTTAACCCAACTTTTTCTGTTCTTTTGCACAATTAATAAATTACAGCATTTTTAAAGTATTCACTATAATATTTTTGATTAAATTATTGTGATAATATACTAGATAGTCCACAATTTACACTTAATAATTAGAATAAGATTTATTAAAATAGCACAAGATTTTGAGTAAGAAAATACCATTATTTTTTATACTTCCAATTAATTACGATCATTAGTATGAGCAAATACACAAAAACTTTTTCTTTATTTTCTTTCATTTTTACAGTTATGTTTACGTATTCTTTCTCTTTCTCTTCACTTTTCAAAATTTCTCTAATTTTCAATTTTCTCTGAAATCTTAACCCTAATCAGTTTCAATTCGATGAAATTAACATTTTCAAATAATCTGATGGATGATTAGGTGGTTAAGACTTTTATAGACGACGAAATGGTTGTAGAACTTCTAAGACTTAAACACATCGGAACTGAAAAATCTAAGAATTCAGCTCTATTACGTTGGGATTTCCGTAAGCGAAGGTCACAACCATCGAGATGAGGTGTAAACATCAAAATGGTTTGCCATAATCAAGTTGGAAACATCATAATCAATTTGCATGAGTTTGAAAATCGTTGTTTGGTTAGGTCTATATCTTCATATGCTTACCGAGACGAAACTCATAGTGGATACTTCAAGGGGAGAAACTCTTCGCATAAACGTAATGTTATGCTTGATTTCTCTCAATTCTAGGCACTTATTAGTAATCTTGGCTGATTTCTTAATGTTTATGTGATGCTACAGTTCAATATCACTTTTCCTGCTCTAGCATGTTCGATTTTGAGTATTAACACCATGGACATTAGTGGAGAGCTCCATCTTAATATGGTATGTTTAATTGTTTAGTGTTTTAATTGTGGTGCTTAAAAGATCATATATTAGTTATTCTTAATTGTGTGGCTAAATTTCTGATGTTAATTACAGAAACATGATATCATAAAGAGAAGATTATATTCTCATAGTAACAGATTCTTTTAGCATCTGAACTATTGGAACTATTTTTGTGTATCTGTCCGTATATTATCTTGGATTCTATAGTTAGGACTTATCACTCTAGGATAAAGCTTCCAAGAAATGAAAAAATAGAATAAATAAAGTTAAGTATTGAAAACTGTTTTTTTTTTGGAACCTTGTGAAGCTTCATATTTTTGTGCTTTTGCAGATTGAAAACCACTACAAAAACATGGTGGAAGGCTAGAACATAATAAGACTTACCGCGGTTCTTGTTATGGGCATGAAGTGCTAATTGTGTTATCATTCTCTTTCTTTATATATAGCAAATTCATATTCAGATTGCTCTTGATTGTTTTAGTGTTATATAAGAGGTTATAATGGATTAAACAAAAGAAGATGACATAGTGGATCTTGTTTTTTGTACAGTATAGACTTATCATACCAGGTTAGGTGATGTTGTTGTTTTAATCCTGTTTTTCATTATGCCAGGAAGAGCACGACGGGTGCTATTCATGTGAGGATGTTCGTGAAGCATATAGAAAGAAAAATTGGGGATTACAAATCCAGATCTGATTGACAAGGTGAAGTGCTGTGAAATAGGTTCCTCACTTTTTATATTCTAGGAATATGTGATTCATTGCGCTAGAAGCAAGTTTAGTTTCATTCCATTCTTTCTCTGTTAGAGTCTCAAGGGTTTGTGAGTGGTTTGTTTATTTTGTGTAATCTTGTGAGGTTCTAAAATGATTGTACCTTCCAAAAGTTTTTATATTCCTACTGTAAACTCGAATATGTTTCATTTGTTTTTTTTTGTGATTCAGTGTAAACGAGAAGGTTTTCTACAAAAAGTAAAGGATGAAGAAGGTGAATGTTGTAATATATATGGGTTCTTGGAGGTGAATAAGGTTGCAAGGAACTTCCACTTTGCTCTGGGAAAAAGCTTTCATCAATCCAAGGTTCACATTCATGATCTTCTTGCTTTTCAAAAAGATAGCTTTAACGCAAGGATGAACTTTGCTCTCTTGGTTTCATCTTCGCTAGTCTTCAAGTTATACAATTCAATATGTCATGTCGCCTTGAAAATAAGTCATAAGATTAATACTATGAGTTATAAGGAATACTTTCCCGGCGTTGGCAACCTTTTTGACAAGTAACGACCATTCTTATCTAATCTATTCACACTATTCTGCATTATTTTGTCGTGCTCTCCAATTGAAACTTGAAAATTGTAGAGTCCAAGACAATTATGATCTAATAGTTACATAACTTACATTCATCTTAAAAGAAAAACATATTTATACTTTTGTCTGCTTTTTCAAGGTTGTGCCAACAATATATACATATATCAAAAGACACACAATTCAAAGAAATCTAGTCTTTCTGTAATATTTTAGATGAAATTAGTGGATTGACTGAAATTAATGGTAGGAAAATCAGAAGAAGTATTTGATCCAAAACTACATGAACCACCATCCTCAAAGGCTCTTAAACCAGTGATACTTGTGGCTTTGCTTTCTCATCCACATTTCACATTTCTTCATGAGTTTTGAACATCTTTTAAGCTATAATGATATATTTGCAGGAATGTCAAACTACGAGAGATCATGGAAGACGGGAGAGACAAGGGACAATTACAGTGGTTGCAAGTAGTGAAAGCGGAGAGAGTGGTTCATGAAATCATCAACAAACGCTAAGATGATCGAGTCACTTAAGTTAAGTGACTCCTTACACGACCAATGTTTTTTTTATGATATATTTGATTCTTATATAATATTGTGCCAAATACAAAGTAATTTAATTCTTTGGCTCATTGGAATCTTTGTCCTATGTTTGATTGCTTTAATTGAAGTTTTTTCATGTATGAATGGTGTGTATGTATACTACAAGGGTTGTTACTTAACGTATATACTAAAGATTTGTTCTGCTTTTCTTAAAAATGTGAATGGAGTCTGACTTTTACATATTCTTTTCAGCATTAGGATGAGATCGTCGATGTTATCCATCATGGTCAGATTATTGATAGTTGATAATATTGTTACTAAGAACTTATATATATAAGAACAATATTCAAAGTTGTATATTTTAATGTTTGTTTATGATGTAATAAAGGTGATTCATTAATCTAATCACAGTAATTTATTGAGAAGTACTTGAATCATCTTGCAGATTAAAGAAAACTTCAGGGATGGCTACTTGAAGAAAAATAAGTTTAAGATTGTTTATGTAGCTCATATGGAGGTAGAATCAGGTTGATAGTCTCATGGATGTCTGTTTCGCTTTAGTTGTGTTTTCCTATCAAAGATTGGAACGAAAGTACGAGGACATGTCTACAAGTTTCTTAGTGAGTAAGAGAAGAAACAAGCTAAAGCATTGAAAGTGGCGTGCAATCTCAATGATATAGCATGCAAACTCTAATTGAAGGATTAAAAGCAGGCAGAAAAACTTTGCACAAAGGTAAGAAAACGATGTTTAAGACTACATAAAGTTCTTTCTTTTAGCTTTAAAGCCTAGGTGAAGGAAAGAAACTGTACTTTTTGTTATTTAGGTCTTAGAACAAGAAATCACCAATGTGAAGGCCTTGTAGAAGAGCACAAATGTACATGGAGCTTGGACTTAGATGAGTTTGATATCAAGAAAAAAGGAAATTGTACTTTGTGTACATGTAAGCTTAGTTACCATAGTCTGTTGGTGTTGTTATTCGATATGAGGCTTGTATGAATAGATATTGATCTCAACATTTGGTATTTTGTGAATATATTACGTTATGATCACATTGGTTGAATGAGAATTCATTGTTCGTCATAATCAAATCATAACGTTCTGTTTTCTTATTGAACTTGTTGAAAATTGAGAGTTTCAAGTCATGTACGACTTCCTTATAATGGATAGCTTCCTTGATTGAATTTTATAAGGAAAATAAGTTTGTAATCAAGGAATAAGTATATGGAAAAATATTTATGCAATTATTTTAAATATAATTTTAGCTAAGCACATTAATATGTAGTCACTGAAAAATGTGATTTTCCAAATTATTAAAATCTCACCACTCAATTTTTTAATCTCGTTCGATCAAAATAAATATGTAGTTCTTAGTGAACACAAATATGCAACATACTTAGGATCTCATAAATATGTTAATGAGATAAAAAGTGTGTTATAGATTAAAACATGTAACATACTTATTGCGCTTGTAAATATGTTACATAACTAGATAAATATAAGAAATTTTTTCACACAGTTTGATTCAATTATGTATTTTCAAATCACATAACTATGTTACATACTTATATCCAACAATTACTCAGATAGATACCGATTATGTAACATACTTATCCAATTACGTATTATTAAAAGAGATGACTATTAAACATAATTATCTAGAATTTTTCATGTAGGCATACCAAATTTAAAATGTTACATAACTAGTACATATTTTATAAAATTATGTTGAAGAATAATCAAAATATGTCAAATATTTACAAAATATGCAGAATATTTAACTTGGTCAACGTTATGACATAACTGTAAATACTTTATTTTCTAGACTGACAACTATGGATATTTTAATATTATTTAACCAACAATAAATTGTACTTATTTGTATCCCATTCTAGTCATTTAATATAAATTTTGTCCCATTCTAACAATCCTCCTTAAATTATTTATATATTTTTCTCTTTCGTATCACAATTTAGCTTCAGAGAATAGTACAATTTAGATTATATTAAAAAAAATTAGGTTATAGTTTTTCTATTTTTCTATTACAATTTAACTTCAGAGAGTTAACTACAAAAGAAGTTAAAAATGTCCTGGCGAACGCGGATTAGCTCCTTTGTTTTAAAAAAAAAAAAAAAAAAAAAAATTAAAAGTTAAGAACTTTTTGAAGTTTCAGCGTTAAAGCTGCTCTAAGTATTGTTGTAAGTGATAGCTTGTCTGATTTCTCATTAGTTAATACAAATAGGAATAGCCACAAATTTAAAGAATATCTTGTAAATAGTGGCGAACGTAGATGAGTGGTAACTTTTCTTCTTTACCTAAAAAACTTTGCCAAAACTGAAGCTC
>JAKUCM010003421.1:0-12734 GCA_023374145.1 Lepidium sativum
GGGTTAGACCAGCGGGAGTTTGGACCAAATTTTGATACATTGTATAATTGTTGTTGGAAGTTGAAGTGTCCTTCTAAGATAAGACACTTTATTTGGCAAACATTGTCAGGGAGTATGACTGTTTCTCAGAATTTGACTCGACGTGGAATTGGTCAGGAGTCCAGATGTCAGCGATGTGGGGCGGAGTCCAATTCTATTAATCATGTTTTATTCGAATGTCCACCAGCAGTTCAAGTATGAGCTTTATCGCCGATCCCGTCTCTTCTAGGAGTTTTCCCGGGACGATCCGTATGGTATAATCTGGATTATTTGTTTTCGCGAGTAACAGATCAGATAGGTGTGGGTTGTTATCCATGGATTATCTGGCACATTTGGAAGGCGAGGAATTTTTTCTGCTATACACAAGTTGACCTCGGTCCACGACTAATTTTGGATAGGGCATCCTCAAACTACAAGGAATGGTCTGCAGCCCGGGAGGGTACTAGTGTTCTGCGCGAACCAGGGGTCCCTCAAAGTGGTTCAGTCAAATCACGATCAATATTTCCCACCACAGCTAATCTCAGTTTCACGGGTTACAAATGCTACGTGGACGCGTCCTGGAAGAAAACTGACTCCTACACGGAGATTGGTTGGGTTTGCTTTTCAGATTCGGTGGAGGGAATATGTTCAGGATCCATGCGTCTTCATCGATGTCTATCAGCGCTACACGCGGAGGTAGAATCAGTCATTTGGGCCATGCGAAGGCTCGCGGAGTGCGGAATCCAGGAAGTAGAGATCTCGACAGATTGTGAGACAGTGTGGTCCATCATCCAGCAACCAGAGGAGTGGCCGGCGTTCATACCACATCAGAAGGAGTTTCGAAGGCTCGGGTCCCAGTTTTCCTCATGTTCATTATCGGTCATTCCCAAACTTTTGAATCATAAGGCGAATGCGCTGGCTAGGATATGTAGGGTGTCCGGTTTGTATTTTTGACGTTTCTGCTATTGTAATTCTATCGTTGACAAAAAAAAACAGAGAATTATAGATTTAAATTCGAAAATTTGCAATTTCGAACTTGAACATTGAGACCATCATTAGCTATACAAAAATCCATGTGATGGTGAAATCTATATATTTTGTAAATAAAAAATGAATTGTTATATCGGAAAAATACGATTTTTAAGACTTCCATTAAATTTATAGAAAATCTAAATTTCGATTAAATCTTGAGAGTATAGGTAAGATCAAGAACAACCAGATATCAAAATTGATTAGGAAAAAATAAGACTATTAACCAAGCAAAGTAGATAACTGGACTCTCTCTCCTAAACTTTCTGGTTTTAAGCTCCATCGTTAGACCTAACCGTCTCAAAGTTTTGCTGGTTTTAGCATTGATGGTAGGTGGTCGCTTCTTTTGTTTCGCTATCAATGATACTTTTGGTTGTTTGTCTCCGGTTGCTTGTGGTGTTAATGGCGGTTGAGTGGTTCAGGTGGGTTGTAGAGCTCTTCCTGTAGGTTGGTTTCCATGGAGTCTTTTTTGGATTTGTCAGAGGTTGATGTTCTCTAGTGAGGTTCATCTCTCTGATCTGCATCTTCTTCACTCTGTCGCTTGTATAGCCGTATATCCGATTTTATTTTAATTATTTGTAATCTCTATGTCTCCTTTGATGTGCGTGATATTGTCCTCTCCGGTTTTGATATGCTATTGTTCTCTGTCGAGTTCGGTTTCTACCAGTCTGAGGTTGATTCGCTCCTTGTCTATACTCTAAGATTTAGATCGTGGTCTAGTCTTTGTGTGACTTCTATTAGGCGTCTTCTATCCATCCCGTGTTTTACTTACACTCAAATTGAGTGCACTCTAAGGTATTCTTTTGAGTTCAGATTCTGATTTATGCTATTTCTGGTATGTATTGCGGGATCCTTATGCCGATTTTGAAACCATCATTTTTTGGGTTTTGTTTATATCAAATATTTTGCATAGTTCTTTTATCTTACTCTATTTGATTTGAATCTTTTGACTTTCTATTTTAGGACATAGCTTCCAAAATTATTTTTGTTTTTTTCTGGCGTTTTATAATTTTTTTAATATTTTAGATGAAAGAAAGAAACCAAAAAAGTAGATTTAAAAGAAAAGAGCCTAGACCAAAAGCTAAACAGGAATTAACCATGTTTCTGATAAAATTTTGATACTTAAGGTTTTTCATTAAGTTTTTTCCAAGTATCAGAGTATCAAAAAGAACAATTTTGGGCCCGAACTGTATGGGCCGGGCTTAATAGCAATCAACCATCCCAAAAGCCTAACGCTGCAATCTCTCTCTTGATCCCCTGGAGAATTCTTGAAACGTGGAGAACTGCGAAGTTGTCAGAAGTTACTCTAAATGGCTTCCGCTTCCTCATCTCCGACACCGGATGCTACGGCGGCGATGGCAGAGGAGGAGCTAACTTTGACAGTTAAATGGAATGGAAAGGAATATACCGTCCGAATCTGCGCCGATGACTCCGTTGCCGAGTTGAAGCGTCGCATCTGCCTTCTTACCGACGTCTTACCCAAACGCCAAAAGCTTCTCTATCCCAAGATCGGAAATAAGCTTTCTGATGATTCTCTTTTGCTTTCTTCGATCTCTTTTAAGCCTTCTCTTAAAATGACGATGATCGGGTTAGTTTTCTTCTTTCTTCAACTGCTAAAATTTTCAAACCTAACGGATAAAGTTAAGTTTTCGGTTATGGATTTTGGATTTTTCAGTACTGTTGAAGATGAGATAATAGTGGATCAAGCAGAATCTCCTGAGATTGTTGATGACTTTGAGCTTGGGAAGAAAGAAGCTGTGGACATTAAAGATAAGGAAGTCAATAAGCAGAAGTTGAAGAGAAGAATTGATCAATACAAGGTAAGTTTGAAGTTGCTTTTGGTATATGAATATGATTCAACCGTATACAACTGATTGTTTTAACTAACATTTCACTCTACATCTTGAATTGTTTGCAGATAAACCTTCGAACGCCATGTCGCGAAGGCAAGAAACTTCTTGTTCTAGATATTGACTACACATTGTTCGATCACCGTTCCACAGCTGAGAACCCTCTACAGCTTATGCGTCCTTGTAAGTTGTATGCTCTTTTACTGTATATGCTTAGGTAGTTAACCATCTTTTGCTGATGGATGTTCTATATACCAAATTCAGATCTCCATGAGTTTCTTACTGCTGCATATGCAGAATATGATATCATGATATGGTCTGCCACGAGGTGATGTTGTTACCTTTTAACATTTCAGTTTCCTTTAAAATTTACATGTCTTGTTCCTAGCTTTGCTGATGCTAGAGTTCATTCTCTTTGGCTCCTGCAGCATGAAGTGGGTTGAGTTGAAGATGACAGAGCTCGGAGTACTGAATAATCCTAACTACAAGATCACTGCCCTTCTCGACCATCTTGCAATGATCACAGTTCAGTCAGATACTCGTGGGATTTTCGATTGTAAACCACTAGGCCTAATCTGGGCACTACTTCCCGAGGTATTCATGTCCTATACAACCTCCCTTTGCACAAAAATTTTAGGGAAGAAACCTATACCCTAACTATGTGTTACCAAAAAAATACAAGTATAACTATGTAGTTGATGGGTGCTATTCTTCATTTCTGCAGTTCTACAATCCTGGGAACACGATAATGTTTGATGACTTAAAGAGGAATTTCGTGATGAATCCACAGAACGGTCTAACTATCAAGCCATTTAGGAAAGCTCATGCAAACCGAGATACGGATCAAGAGCTTGTGAAGCTGACTCAGTACCTTCTGACAATAGCAGAGCTACACGATATGAGCTCTCTACACCATAGCAGATGGGAATCATTCTCCCAGGACAACGTCAAACGGCGCAGACAGGAATGACTTAGCATCCATGTTATTATCTGGTTTTTGCTGGTTTTCTTTTCAAACTAAGAGATTCATATGTCACTTTTGCTTGCTTTATATATCTTGTTGGGTGGAAGAACAATTGACATTTTATTAGCATCAGATGTTGAATTTTACACAGCAACATCAGAACCAAAATATTCCTAAAGATGTTCAAATTACTGATAAACCCAATGATGTTTGTTACACAAACAAGTGAACAAAACAAACAACCACTGAAACCTAACTTACATCACTACACGTTTACAGGAAACATTCTCTTCAGAGACACAAGCGATGCACGTCCCCATGATGAGAGAGCCCTAGAATGAAGCCAGTATCGCGAATAAGGATTGCAGTTTATTCAGCAGACATGACATGAACAATTGTGTTAATAATACCTAATCATAAATACCTGATGTGCAAAGAGAAACCGGACCTCCGACGAATCTACTGTCCATCAATCGCTTGCACTTGCTCATCGAGATGTCAAACCGGGTCAACAAGATGATATTAGACTAAGCAGCATACGCACAAACAGAACTAATGCCGAAGGTAAAGATACACAAGACGCTGGCCTGGAACCATGAATACAGCTCAAGCTCAAGCCATAAGCTTAAAAACTTTGAACCCTTAGGGCCTCAAGGACATATTCGTGAATTGTGACTCTAGATCTCTACTCTTAGAACGCTGGTGACTAGATGATCCTTGTTTTTTTGTCTGCTGCTGCTGCTGTGGCTCAGGCTGCTGTTGTAGCTGGTATAAAGCCCTTAGCCTCGCAATCTCTTTCTCCAAGACTTCATGTTCTACTGAAAAATAGAAAATAAAAACTACGATTGTGTTGACATGTCACTAAACACAGTTTCCATACTCAGGGAAAGTATAAAGCATCCTTAATCTAACCCATGATTATAAGCTTTCTAGTAGCTTACTCAGCTTGAATTAAGTTTTCCGATTATACATACAGATCCTCGAATTACCTTAGTTTATATCAAATAAAGCACGCACCCATATATATAGCAGGCGAAAAGACAAAAACATGATGTGAAGGTATCATTATATTATCCAAGGACCCAAGTAAACATTCTAGTTTTAAAGTGATATGGAATGATGAGAGAAAGGTTTAACGGGTTCAGGTGAGAGGCTAAAAACTTACAGTATTTTATAAGCTGCTCTTGTGCTAAGCTTTCCAACCGTTTCTGAAGGGATTTGTTCTCCAAGCTGAGAATTAGATTCTGTTGATTGAGAAACTCAAGCTCTGCTGATACTTCAGAACCCTCTACTTGTAACATCTGAACATTCCTTTCCAGTTCAGCTATGTACTGAATTTTACGGACCCGAGAGCGTTGGGCAAACTGCCTGCAAAAGAATTTCCTCTCAGTATAATTACAAACTGACTTAAGGATGTTCCTTATTTTTATGTACATGTCTACACGATATTTAACCCAAGAGACATTGTAAGATATAAAAACATAGGGTGTACGAGTCAGTTTAATCAGCTACCGTAATAATTTGCTGCATTGACTTCCCATCTTATAAATCAAAAAATGTTTCTACAACAGAGAACAATCTAAAACAAACTAAATTATCAAGATAGATTACGTACTGTCTAGCACGCTTTGTATCAGCGTCATAAGCAGCAGACTTAGCTAGAGAATCATCCCTTTTATCAGAAGAAAACTTTGAGGAACTATTTATGAAATGCATAGAAGCATCTTTCTTGCTGTCTGCAGCACAATAAACCTTTTCCATGTCATGTAGGCTACTGGATGATCCTGATTTTCGGATAGTGGTTCTCTCCAAACAACCAGAACTACTGTTTGGGCGAGAACCAGAGTCTGATGATGAATCCCATGTTCTATTTTTCTGTTTGGGCAAATGAACTGAAGGGTAGAAGGGGATGTGTTGTTGGCCTTTGAGGTAATCAAACTCCTTGGGACCTCTGGCTTGACCAGAAAAACTATTGGTATTATGTCTACCACCATCCCAAAGTGCGTAATCCACATTGAAACCAACAGGAGCATCTACATATGCAAATGAATCACTTGATGACCGTCGATGACCTTTCCGTACAGGTGTCTCAGGCTCGTTGAGAAGGTCGTCAAGCCAAGAAGGCTGTTCCTCAATCAGAACGCTCTCAGATGAAGTTCGATGATGACTGATATTTCCTTCTCCGAGCTTCTCAACAGCCTTGGATCCAATCAAACTAGTAGAAGCGAAATCTTGGCTGAATGTTGGACCACCAGTAAACGGACTTTTTGGAGGAAGTAAAGCCTGCTTCCAAGGCTGTGCCACATTTCTAAGATTCTGAGACCCCTTTGAACTTGCCATTTGCCCAACCTATAACATAAACATAAACATAAAACTACTCCGATAAAACGCATAGACACTTACTAGCCAACAACTACGAGTCAAACTCATCAATGTACGCAAGTTATAGATGCCTATACAAGATAGCTTAACCTTTTGAGCCACCAACTAGAAGAATTAACAAAAATAGCAATATAGAAGTAGCTTTCTCATGCACGTATAAAGATAGGTCTTCCTGACAGAGAATGATAGATGGATTTGACAATTAGCAATTTGACAAGTAACTTAATGCCTAACAATATCAACATAAAGGGTAACATCAGTTCCTTGTCTTATCAATATGCACCACCCTAAATAGAGTAACATGCAAAGAATTGCATTAAGATACAAGTCTAAAATCCACCAGTTTCACAAATGTCATTCATTAATCAAAAATCCCACTAGGACTCGAGAGAAATAAGATTTTTTTGTCAAAATTGAAAAGTCAATATGTCTAAATTCACAAATCCTCCATCTTACACACATTTCATCAAATACAAAAACAAAACAAAAAAGCAATGCCAAACGCCATAAGTCACAAACAATGTACCAAACAAACATGGAATATTCTACAGGGCTATAGAATCAATTGATCAAGTAGAAACAAAGAAGTAGAGTTTACACAAATCTTTACCTCTATGAATAATCGAGAAGGAGTTGAGATTTACAAAATCGAAAACGATGAATGAAGAAGAGAAGATGGATTGATGCTATTTTCGCCTTATTCTTCTATCTCTGTGAAGAACGAACCTGTCAGAAAAAAAAAAGAAGTTTCTTTCTAGAGGAAGAGGTTGGAGAAAGCTAGCTGGATTGATGAGTAAAGGCCTAAAAATTGACGAAGATTTGTTTTATTTCTTTATTTTGTTTATATATTTATTCCAGTTATTTTAGTTACCTGTGTTCTCGCGCTGTCTTCAACTTGTGCGGAGGTTGCGATCTGACTTTGTGAACCAGCTCTATCCCAACGTCCTTATTTATCTCATGTTTATTATAAGATAAAATTTTAAAGACTTTTATAGGCTCATATTTTTTATACGCATTTGTTACGAGATTTATATTCAAGATAAAAATTTGCATCTCATACCAACCAATTAGAAAATAAAATAAATTGAAAGTTTACAATTACTCATAATATTTAACTGACCGAATTACTTTCAATCTGGTGGTTAGGATGATTAAGCTAATGATTCAGACACTGAACTTCGATTATTTTTTACTATATTAATAAATTAAAGAAAAAACTTTAAAGTGTAAGTTTTATGCTATATATCGTCATACTAATTATCGACAAAAAAGAATGCTAGTAGTAGTGCTCCCTTCACAAATTACCCGGTTGTATGTATGACTGAATCAGGTTGTATGTATGACTTGATGAGAAACTTTCACTTGAGGATCATTTCAAACACAATTGATGTTTAGTTAAACCGGTATAAACCGAAATCTCTAAATATATAAAGAGGACATTGCATCTGTTCGAGCTGACACATTCTTCTTCAATATGAAAACTTTCTCTTTAATTCTTGTTTCGTTTGCAGTAATAGCTACTAAAGTCACCTTTGCAAATAGTGATCGGACGAAACTAGAATTATCTGTAATTGCTCAGACAAAGCAAAGCCTAGTCTTCATACTCCGTCTCTTCGTCATCATCCTCATCGTTGTTTTCCCCAAACCTCCAGCCATCATCTACATTTTCTCTATCTTCCTCTGTCTCCTCACTATCTTCTTCTTCTTCTTCTTCTCTTTCTACTTCTTCAAAAGTTCCTCTTGCTTGCCATGGTTTTTTGGCAATCCTTGCTTTGGCCGGCGAAGAGGTTGAACATTTCTTTCCAACTTTTGCTGGTGGTGTCCTCATGTTTGGCTTAAGTCTGCTCTGTGGTTTGTGTGTCTGGCTTTTCCCATTACTCGCATGTTTCCTGTAAACGTCCTGGTCACTTCCTTCATCCAAATCATTCCTATCACTGCCGTTGTGCTTGTTCACTGTTGGGTTCTCTGCGTTCTCGTCTGCCAAATGCCCTGGATGCTCTCTCTTCAAGTGGAGCTTAAGCTTGTACTCATGTATGTACGCTTTCTCACACCCTTCGTAAGGGCATGCGTATGGACGATCGGAAGATGCTGAGCCATAAGCCATTGCAGGTGTTTTGACTGCCCTTGATACTTTCTCTACTGGGGGAGTATATTTGGGTGCCTCTCCAGCAGTGTTCTGTAAATAGTTTTGAAACTGAGAGATAAGTTCTAAGATGGCAATGCATCGTCACAGCATAATGAGTTTTAACAGTAAACAATTCTGACATCACATAATAATTCTTAATAACTTAAAAACTCTGCAATTCCAACCTATTAGTAATGTTCAGCAAGACAATTATCAAATTCAGAATCATGCAACATGAATTCAATTAGAATTCTATGCTATGGAATGAAATATAGCATCGCTCAGTAAACCGAGGACATTCACATGATTCCCTCGGCAGAGATTACCAAAGCCTTGACAAATACGGTTACACCCACCTCTACCATAGAAAAACTACACCCAAGGGTAATAAATACAGTGGTTACCAAAGAAAAGACTAAAGTCATAATTCAACACAGTTTCCCTCTGAGCTTGGATAGACCTTGACTGTCATAACACAATGTCAGGAAAACATATTGAACGAGAAATGAAGATACCTTTTCATGGACGGCAGCAATGTGATTTTTTAGCTTGTATTCATGAGCATATCTCTTTCCACACCCATTGTATGGACATATGTGATAATTTTCTTGTGAATGAGTCTTCATGTGAGATTTGAGGTTAAAATCCAAAGAGAATGCCTGCATCCATCATCTACGGAGAGTAAGTTATGGCATGAGAATGAATTTATAATATAAGGTAAAACGACCCTTAATGAGGGCATAGTGAGAATTGATAGAATTGATCACCTTTCCACAGCCTTCATGAGTACATACAAAGGCCCTTTCTCCAGTATGAATGAGATAATGTCTCTTCAACTTTGAACTATCTAGAAATTTCTGTTACAGAACAAGAAAATAGGGTTTAAAATCATGATAGTGAATTAAAAGCAGGTTATAAAAATCAAGGATTTGATGTTATTATACATTTTCCCACGGAAAGTAATGGCAAGTATAAGAACTTTTATGTAAAAAAAGAAACTATAAGCATAAAAAAACCATAAGCAGGTGACAAAGCTAATACATATGAGATTCTTATATCATTTCACATGTCATTGCAAACATACTGGGTTGTTATACCTAATAAATTTTACGCATGAAAACTCATAAAAGTGAATATTAAGAAAGCAAAAAAGGCAATAAAAATGAGATTATTATACCTTTCCACATCCATCATATTGGCAAACATACTGCCTTTCTCCATGAATGTGGGAATGCTTTCTCAAGGCACTAGCATCAACGAAAGTCTTTCCACATCCGTCGTAACTGCAGAGGAATAAAACCTCTGTAGTAGGTTCTGGCTCAGGCTCTGGAGCATCAGGCTCTTTCTCTTTTTCTTTCAGTCTCTTCAAAGTGTCCTCTGTGTAAACAACACACACATTACATAATGATACAGGTTCTATCACAGAGAGAAAACCACAAACTAGATAAAAATTCACAATTCAATCTTACCTGTGACCCATTTGTGAAGATAGCACTTCCCACCTGTAGCAACAATATCTTGTGGTACCCTAAAGAACAAAAAAACATGTAAACTGTATAGTCAATACATAAATTAAATGCATTTAACTCAATACATATAAATTAAAAGCATCCACAGAGTTTTTGTTCCTTCTCAGAGACCCTTAAGGAAGCATACAATTCATCGTGGACAAAACATTTAACCAGCTTTTTTATGTTTTCTTTTGCTCCTTTTGGCCTTTTAGAATTTCACAGGAGATGAAATCAGAACAAAGAAGCTTCAGAAGAAGAATTGAATCGGAGATAGAATTAGCCAATTACCACTCCTTGATCCACTTCACAGCAGGTGCCTTAGATTTAAGGATTGGACGTCTTTCGAACGGATTATGATACGGGTAGGTTTGATGCTCCATCGACTTCTCAGTAGAAGCTTGTTCTTTTGTGAATTTGAGTGGATTCACTTCGGAATAGGGGAAAGTAATTAGGGTTCCAAATCGAATTCTGGAGGAAAGAATGGTACAGACTCTGATAATGAAGTCCCGTTTCGATTGTATCTGTGTGAGTTATTTTCTGAAAAGGCCACTCCCACATAATCCAATATGTAAAGGCCCTTTTATTTAATTAAGAAAGAATTGCTCAAATAGGATAAAAATATTGTGTAATTACTAAATAGTTTTTGTCAAAAAAAAAGAAAGCATCAAGGGTATAATTCCGGTTGCACCTTTGAAAAAAAAACTGATATCTTTTTATATTTTTTTCTTATTCTCAGATTACTTTCACACCCGAAAAAGAAAGAAACCTATAGTGTAAACCGTCGTCGTTAACTTCTCTTGATTTTGTTTCTTCCTCGTCTTACTCAACGTGTTCTTTGCTGTATTTCATACTCGTTGTCTTCTTCTTCATCTTGTTCTTCGTATGCGTTGTCTTCATTGTGGTAAGTTTCTTCTTTTCTTTATCCTCTGCTCCTCTTCTGCTTTTTCTTCTTTTTCGTAAAGGCATTTGGGTTTAGGGTTGACGTAGACATTGGGTTTCTCAATTTTGCGAGATTTCGATTTTTCAATTTTGCGACATTTGGGTTTTTGTTCTTCACTAACTTATTCTGTGTCTAGTAGATTTCTTCCCCAGTCTGAGCCAATGTGATATAGTTCGTAATTAGTTGTGAGTGTAAGGGTGAAGAAGCGATATGATACGTGTAGTACAATTAGTATGATGTTGGGTAGAGTTAGGTCGTAGGGGGTACAGTTGGATTATAGTGTGGTAGAGTTAGCTTGTAGTGTAGTCGAGTTAGTCTGACGTGTGATAGAGTTAGATTTAAGAGAGGTAGAGTTGGTTTGTAGTGTAATAGAGTTAGGTTGTAGTATGCGGTATAGTTGGATTCTGTGTGGTAGAGTTGGTATGTAGTGTAATAGAGTTAGGTTGTAGTGTTGAACAGTTCAGAAAGATCTTTCCCAACCATTAGTTGTTGAACAGTTCATGTAATTTCCTTTTCGTTTTCGTACTCATTTTCGTACTCGTTTTCGTTATGTACTCGTTTTCGTCTTGCATAGTTAATGTAATTTCCCTTTCAACCATTAGCATATTGTTAACTCGACCAAACAGATGACTAACTCGACCAAACAGAGGACTAACTCTACCATACAGGTTATCCAACTCGACCATACATGTTATCCAACTCGACCAAACAGAGGACTAACTCGACCAAACAGAGGACTAACTCTACAAAAAGAGGACTAACTCGACCAAACAGGTGATCCAACTCGACCAAACAGAGGACAAACTAGACCAAACAAAGGACTAACTCAACCAAACGGAGGACTAACTCGACCAAACAGAGGACCAACTCAACCAAACAGAGAACTAACTCGACCCAACAGATGATCCAACTCGACCAAACGAAAGACTAACTCTAACACATAACACGGTCTACCTCTACCAAGCGTAGTGTTAACACTACCACATAATAAATGACTCTACCAAACGCAGTGTTAACACTTCTATTCAAGAATGAATGCTTTGACTACATATGTCCGGACATTGTGACCAAGTTTCTTACATTTAGAACAAGCTGAAACTTTTCTTGGACGTTTTTCGGGCTGAGAACACTCGAACCAGCTCTTTATCCGCGATTTCTTCGGCCTCCCTGGTTGTTGACGCACTTGTGGTGGATTACACAGCTTACGACTCGCTTCCAGCGGAACGGGAAATGCAGCATCTCTTGGAAAGATACTACTAGAGTATGCGTTGTACAGATATGTCGTGTGATAGTATGGATGTGTAAGTTCGATCGTCGGCCTTCTACAAGCCTCGACAACGACAATGGCATGGACACAAGAAATTTTTTCGACATCATACCTCTTGCAAGAACACTTCTTCTCAGTCAAGTTGACTAAATGAGAAGTTTCGGATCGCGTAACAACCTGGTGTTCGTCTATGTCCTGCATGTTGTACTGTCTAGCTTCGTGGACTCTTGTCTATCATTTATAACAATAATGTTAACTCTACTAAAGGGATTGTTAACTCTACTATGACGGGACTAACTCTACTATGTGCAATGGTAACTCTACCTTTAGGAGCTTTTCAACAGATGTTGTTAGAACAGTTGACGTGAGAGTGACCTTCGTCTTCCGCTTCGCGAACCAACGTGTTAACATCGACCTTATTGCATCTATAAGCTGGACAATGGGAAAAGTTATTGCCTTTGATAATGCATGGTTTATTGATTCTGCAATGTTCGACGTAGTGAAATTGTATCTGTTTCCGGGAAAGTACACTCGACTCCACAACCGCACGTCAGCTTTTATCAAGTATGCATGAAGCTTTGGATTTAACGCCTGAACCTGAGCAAGTATAGCGTTGAATTCATCGAACCTAAAAGCGGTGGCAGCTTT
>JAKUCM010003422.1:0-14298 GCA_023374145.1 Lepidium sativum
GCATTATCCGATCGAAGTCCTTTGACCTTTGCTCCATATTGAGTCTCTACCATAGTTATAAAACCTGGAAATATTTGGAGAACATCACTTTTGGCTTTCATTAGATAAACCCAAGTGGCCCTGCTAAAATCATCAACGATAGTTAAAAAATACGTAAAATCATCAATTGTCTCAACTGAAAAAGGACCACAAACATCTATGTGAAGTAAAATAAAAGGGTTATCACACATATTATTCTTATAGGGAAAACATAGATGTTTATGTTTTGAAATAGGACAAATATAGCGTGAAAAGAACTTTTATTGCAATGTTTTAAGCCTATAATATTAGTAATGACACTAGTCTTAGAAAAAGAAGGATGGCCTAATCTTAGATGTCAAAGCTTAGAGTCTACAATAGAATAAATAGAAACAAAATCAGAAAGCAAACTATTTGAAAAGGCGGATTTGTCCAAGAGGTAGAGATTGCATATTTGTTTAGCTTGACCAATCGCCATTCCCTTGGTAAGATCCGGTATGAGACAAATATTTTCATCAAATGTTAGTCTACACTTTAGATCCCTTGTGAGTTGACTGACACTTATCAAACTGAGACTAAAGTCTAGTATGAAAAGAGTACTATGAAGGAGTAAATGATCGTTCAATTTGATGCTACCAATCCCAGCTATATTAATAAAAAAATCCTATATGAAGACTGACTGATCTATCTGACAACATAGACAGACTAATAAACAAAGACTTGTCATGGACAACATGGTGAGTAGCACAACTATCAATGATCCAAGAGGAAGAAGACATGACACTACCTGTGGCCCTCAAAGCTCCTACGAAATTTAATTTAGAAGAGTTTAAGGCCATACAGGGAAGAGTTGTTATTGTTCCTCATGTTGTTGCCTTATCAGCCTTGGAAGTCGAAGGAACATAAGGCATCTGGGAGTTAAAGAAAGCAATAACACCTTCGATCTACTCCTTTGACAAGGTTTTGATGTGATTTTGGATGTTCACTGATGCAGCTTTTGGATCATCAAGAGAGAGCTGAGACACAACTGCTTTAGTAGAGGTGTTATTCTGTTTGTGTTTAAAATTTGGAGAATAGCCATGAATTGTGTAGCATTTATCCATTGTGTGACCAACATAACTACAGTGAATGCAGGTTGGCTTTTGCGACTTCACATGAGCATTTGTGGCATTCATAGCAGCTTGGGAAGTGTTACTGCTTGAGACTTGAAATGTTGAAGCTTGATGCACAAGATGATGTTGCGTTGACTGTACTTCTGATCCAGGAGATTGTAGATGGTTGAAAGATCTAGGAAATGTTTCTTCATTACAATATGAGATCTTACTGCATTGTAGGAATCATTAAGGCCATAAATGAATTTCACATCACGAGCAGTTTCAGATTTCTCTGACATTGCTTAACAGCAGGTGCAAGTTCTGCAAGTTTTGATACAATCTGTAGATTCTAAATCATCCCACATAGTTTTCACGCGAGTAAGGTATGAGGAGAGATCCATAGTTCCTTGGTTGAAAGACCAAATCTGGTGAGACAATTGATAAGCACGAGGCAAATTGGTAACATGAAAACAAACTTGAAGATATTTCCAAACATCTGATGCATCTTGGAACCTGAGAAAGCTCCTATATATTTCCTTATTAACAATATTAAGAATCGAGGACTTCACCATACTATTACACGTTGACCAGATTATATAATGAGGATGATATTCTTCAGGCCTAGGTATATAACCATCTACAAATCCTATCTTATTCTTTGCATCAAGCGATATTGTCATTACGATATTCAAGGTACTGTAATTCATACCATTTAAAATTTGCGAGACCAGAGTAGCTCCTGCATTATCGCTACTACTCAAGAAAAATGGTGAGCATTGCAATCCTTCAAAGTCGTGCAAATCTTGATGTTGAGACTTGCTTTGTTGAGACATTGCGAGAATTTGGCTTGCTTCACCTCCGAAATTTTGCTCAACGGTATTAGTATTGAAAATCGGAACTCAAACCACTTCCAATTCGGTGGATCTGCTAACTCATATACTATTCTGAACACGACCAGAGGAAGACACTACAAACAATTTGAGCTATTTTGACAATTGTATTGCAACTATGAATATTAGTAATAATTTGTGACGTTTTATATACAATTTTGTTACAAATTTTAGTTGTTACGAATCATTGTGACTTTATTCCGTAATAATTTGCGATAAAACTATTACTATATTTATGCTTCACAAGTATATTGTAACGTTATTGTTACTAATATGCATTGTGACACTTTTATTGTAACCTTTTAAAAATTGTGACAACTTTGTAACAATTTCTATATATTGTGACGAAATATGTGTTATTGTGACGAAATATTACGTATCAATACAACTTTTTCTTGTAGTGAGATGTAGGTTTGGCGATTCTTCTTTTGCGAAGATTCAATATTTTGTGCATGACTACAGATTAATTCCAGCGAGGAAGTCAAAGGTGGAGAAACAAAGTGATTAATCAGTTGAAATACGGAGATAATCAACAAAGAACACTTCAACGAGAATCCAAGAGTCCGTTGATTTGAGTTACAAAGATTTTTGGGGAATATAGGATCGAGAGAAAGATTAACGAGAATTTTTTCGCTCTGATACCATATTAGAAACAGAGAGAAAAAGGAGTAAACGAAAGAAACTCCATTAATCACAAGAAAGTTGTTACAGAGAAGAAGCTGGTCTCTCTCTCTCTGCTCTTCGTATCCTCACACACCCGTAGAAGACTCTTTCAAATCTATTTTATTCAATGCACCTAAACATGTTTCAGATCTCAAACAGCCCATGGCAAGCGCGTGAAAACTTTGTGTCTCAAGCTCCATACATAGCAAACAACTAGTTGGTTGAATCCGGCGCCACTCACGCAATAACATCTGACCTCAACAAAATGTCTCTTCACTAACCGTACCATAATGGTAATGATGTGAAGCTTGCAGATGGCACAAACCTTGCCATCACTCATACGGGTCAACAATAGTTTCTTCTCCCAACTCTTTTTTTGTTGACGTTAGACAAAATTCTTTGTGTTCTTAATATACAAAAGTATTTGTCGAATTATCTCAGGCCTCGTTTCAGGTGAATGATCTCAGCACATAGGTCCAATTACTTCAAGGCTGGACTAAAGATCAACTATATGAGTGGTCGATGTCAAACTGTCAAGTTGTTGCATTGTTCTCAGCTTCAGGTCCAAAAACAAGTATACATTTATGGTACTCAAGATTGGGTCATCCATCTTCTGTTTTAAATTCAATTGTGTCTGAGTTTTCTCTTCCTGTTTCGTCACACACTTCGAAAGATTACTCTTGTTATGAATGCTACATTAATAAAAGTCATAAGTTGCCGTTCACACAATCTGGTATTGTTTCTCATCAACCTGTAGAAGATATCTACTGAAATGTGTGGACATCATCTCTAATATCTGTTGACAATTACAAGTACTACATTGTACTCATTGATCACTTCATACGCTACACATGGGTTTTTTCCCTGAAGCACAAATCTGATGTCAAGACAACATTTATAGCATTCATGTCTTTGGTTGAGAATAAATTTCAAAACAGAATCAGAACTCTGCTTTCCAACAATGGTGGCAAGTTTGTTACTAGGCTAGAATACTTAGCCTACAATGATTTCTCACATCTCACTTCATCTTCACACACACCTGAACTCAATGGTATGACAGAAAAGAAAACACAAACACATTGTTGAAACCAGTCTCACACTCATGTTGATTGCATCACTACCAAAGACATACTAGATATATGCCTTTACAACAGCAATCTAACTTATCAACGGAATGACTACTTTAGTGCTCTCGATGGTATATCCTTAGAGGAAGCTAATTCAACGATCACCAAATTATGAGAATCTAGGTGTAGTTGGCTGCCTATGTCTCCCATGGCTGAGACCGTACACTACTCATAAGCTTGAAGATCCATGAAGTAAATATCATTGTCTTCATCTCCCAAATGGAAGAATATACATATCACGTCATGTGCTGCTTGAAGAGAATATTTCTTTTCTCTGAGTCAGACAAGTTACACTTGTCCACAACAACCCCTAAGGAACAGTCCACAACATGTTCCCAAATCACAGAGATTCCATGCAACCTCCAACAGTTAACGACAGTAACAGGACCCTCACACTGAGACCTTCACATTCGACTTACACCCACTTCAAAAAATGCACATGTATATCCTTTTGTCCCTCAAACTTCAATTTCTCCTTCCCCATATCACTCTAACCCGACTGCTCCAACTAAAAATTATTTCAATACCACGAATCAGATCAACATGTTGCCTAATGAGCCCACTGCTCACACTGAAAATGATTTGCAACCTCTAACTCAGTCTCAAACACTTATAATAGACCTTATTCCTCGCTAAGTTATGCAATCACCCTCTGCCATAAACCAAAATCTGCAAATTAACCCTCAAAATGCAAACTAAAGCCAAAAACATCATCAAAGAGCCTAAAAAAATTGTGTGTTACATGTATATATACTCCACATAGCTATTGCGAAAGCCTATCTATGGTTTAAAACAGGCACCACATTCATGGTATATTTCTCTTTGCTAACGGTTTTGTTCCCGCTCTTGCAGACACGTCCATATTCATTCACTCCGATGGCAACAGTCTGACTTACGTACTAGTGTACGTAGATGATATCATTGTCACTGCCAGTGATAACACTCACGTCACATAGTTTCCAAAGGACTTTGCTACACGCTTTTCAAAAAAAGATCCCATTGATCTTCATTATTTTCTTGCTGCTAAGGTTCGTTGGTTGTCTTCTCTCCTAACTGAGCTGAAGATACAACTTCCTATAACTCCGGTTATCTATTATGATATCATTGAAGCAACATATTTGTGTCAAAGCCAGTCTTTCATTCTAGAATGAAACACATTAGATTGGACTATCACTTTGCTCCTGATCAAATTCGTTTGCGGATGTTGCGGGTCTCACATGTCTTAACTATGATCAATTTGCTGATATACTAACCAAACCGTTGTCACGGTCCCGTTTTCCACTAGCATGTTCCAAAGATTGGAGTCTCCAAGAATCCTCCATTTTGAGGAGACGTATTAACGAAATATGTTAGAATAGACTTTGGATGTAATTAGGATTCTGTATATTCTATTGGGTTATTCTACAAAATCATGTTGCATATATACCTTGTATCATCTCTAATTATGAATATCACTTTTCACAAACCTATACTACAAGAATAAAAGAATAAATAAAAAATGCATATCCCCGTAGAATAAAGAAATATATATGGAAAGAAAGGAATCGCAAGAAAATGGCTTCTAACTAACTTTTGAAAACTAGTATTTGTCTACAATTGCAACCTGAAAATGGATGACAAAATTAGATCAAACATTTGTGCCGAAACATTTAAAACACATATTTTAAAACGAAGAAAATGGCTAACCATTATTTATTTTGATACGAAGAAGTGTATGAGTGATCGAATATTATATTAAACTATAATATTAAATAACTTTTATTGATGAAAATTTATGTTCTAAACTATTTTAAGTAAGATACTCTATATTTTGAAACAGAGAATCTCATTTTACTGGATCAAGACAAAGATGATGAGAATATGTGTCATCATTTCGTACGTTGGTTCACTCAATATTGTCTTCTTCTCATTTATTATTGATCGTCCTATTTTATGCTTTATAAGTTAGTTAACATGGAAAATTTGCATGTTTCTCGTGCTGGAAAGTGAAGTCTGAATAGATCACCATATAGAGTCTAAATTCTAATCCAATCCTTTCAACTCTCACTCTAGTAAGAAGTTAGAACCAAGGATTAGATTGTGACGTGAGGAACAAGCCAAATAAACCTATATAGTTGATGAATTTAGGGTTTTTACTTTCTCTCAGTTTTACTGTTATGCTCTATTCTAACCGCTGAGGATTACTATCAATACCGTTACGCAATGTGTTTGCTCTCCACAACTCAAGTCAATCAAACCCTAAGAAACACAAAACAAACACAACGAAAAAACCTTCTGTGCTCTCTTTTCTGATCACTCTTCACTTGGCTGCAGCTGTCTGCATCCGTGGAGTAGTAGTGAAGGACTCTGCCGGAAATTCACTTGAACCGGGTAAACAATACTTCATCCAGCCTATTAAGACCAAAACTAACAACGGAGGTGGTCTTGTCCCAGCAGCCATTACAGTACTTCCCTTTTGTTCACTTAGCATGACCGAAACACTCCTTCCATACCAACCAGGCCTACCGGTTACCTTCTCACTACCACATTGCATAACAGATTTCATTTATACATCTCAAATCGTAAATATTGAGTTCCAGTCCAACATCTGGCCAATTTGTAAGATAACGTAAAAGTCTTGTTCTTTATTTACCACATGTGTAAGATATATATACAAGCTTATGAGAAACGTCATTGAACTTAATAAAAAGACGTTAAAGACGTTACGTAAAAATAAATGACAACAAGACGTTATGTTTCCTATACCTTCCCTCAAGTTGGCAGAGAAACATTTTTAATCCCAACTTGGACCGAAGATAAGTAAAAGTAGTAGAAGGCAAAGCTTTAGTGAGGAGATCCGCCAGTTGTTCTTTGGTGGAGATATGAGTTGTGTGTAGAATACCGTCATCGATAGCATCACGGACAAGATGACAATCGAGTTCCACATGTTTAGTTTGTTTGTGGAAAATGGGGTTAGCAGCGATATGTAAAGCGGATTTACTGTCACAATATAATGTCATGGGCGCGGAATGCGTGATACTGAATGACGCGAGAAGCTGTTTGACCCACTTCAACTCATGGAGAGTAAAGGACATGAAGCGGTACTCAGCTTCAGCAGAAGACATAGAAACAATACATTGTGTCTTTGTCTTCCAGGAAATTGGAGAGGATCCGATCAGAACGATGTATGCAGAGAGAGACCGTCGAGAAAGGGGACGTGCAGCCCAGTCAGAATCACAGAATGCCCTAACCTAGAGAGAGGAGTCAGCACAAAGAAGAATACCGCGAACATAATACCCTTTCAAATAACGAACCACGTGGAGAGCAGCATGCCTGAACTGGGACAAAACCTGGACGATATAGCTAATTTCAGGCCGAGTGAAAGTAAGTTAAATCAAACGACCAATCAAACGTCTGGGCTGTTCAACAATGATGTCAAGAGCGTATTTGCGTTGAGAGAGAAAAATACCCGAAGAATTTCGAGCAACCTCAATGCCGAGAAAGTATTTCAGCTTCCCCAAATCTGTCATGTGAAAGCAACGATGCAAGTAGTTCTTGAACTTGTGAATAGTAGAGAGATCGTTCTCGTAGATGAGTATGTGAAGAAAAACCATACCGCGAGTATAGGAGAAGAGATAATAGTCAGCTTTGCTTTGAACAAAACCATAGGTAAGTAGGGCATTGCGGAGTTTAGCAAACCAACAACGAGGAGCCTATTTAAGACCATAGAGATACTTCTTGAGGAAACGAACAACAGATGGATCAAATGTGTGAAAACCGGGAGGAAGCTGAATATAGACTTCTTCTTTTAAATCCCTATGAAGGAAAGCGTCATGGACATCTATCTGGTGGACCTCCCATTGTTTAGCAGAAGCAAGTTGAAGCATGAGACGAACTGTAGTAGGCTTTGCAACGGGTGCAAGCGTATCTGTATAGTTCAACCCTTCTGTTTGTCGATTTTCGAAGGCCATAAGACGAGATTTGTGTCGAACAAGACGACCATCAGAGTGATACTTGAGTTTGAATACCCATTTGCTGTCGAGGGCCTCTTTTCCAGGAGGTAAAGTGGTCATCTACCATTTGTGATTATCCTTCAGTGTCTTTATGTCGTCTTGCATTGAAGCTTTCCAAACATTGTCGTGAACAACTTTGTTGTAAGAAGCGGGTTCCACATTTGTGAGGACCGCTGCAAGGAATGCTTTATGGCCATGAGAGAAGCATTCGTTAGAGAGATAATCAGACATAGGGTACATATAATTACCTGGAACCGAGTGACAAGGATCTGAAGAAGAAGATGAAGCGAGAGAAGGAGACTGTATTAGTTTTTAAGCATGAGACAAGACGTAGTCTCTATGTAAAATGGAGGGCGTCTTAGTACGTTGTCCATGACCTAGAACTTCCAAAGTACCGGGAGAGAGAACCGGGGAAGACGCAGGAGATGCGGGTGAAGGAGAGAGTGAAGGAGAAGTAGGAGAGACACTGCTGGATGGTGAATCATAAATGGGTGAAGATGGACTAGATATTGTAGGGGAGGTCACGGCCGCCACATGGTCGGCGAGTAAGACAATAACCGGAGGACCGGAAGTAGATGGGGGAGGACAAGAAACAGGGAGAAGGGATGACGGTTCATCGAAGAATTGAGCCAAGTCAATGCTGACCGCAAGAGAATTGAGAGATGTAGAATAGCCCAGGAATTCAGTTTCTACAAACACGACGTCTCGACTAATGAAAAACTTGTTGCGTTCGAGATCAAACAAACACCATCCCTTTTTGCCATAGGGGTAGCAAACAAAGAGACATTTTCGACTTCGAGCACCAAATTTGTCTTTATCACGGGCGCGACGATGAGCATAACAAAGAAAACCAAAGATGCATAGAGAGTGATAAGATGGAGGTGTACCATGAAGCATCTCGTAGGGAGTCTTGCTGTGGAGAACCAGAGTAGGGGTGTGATTGATGAGATGAGTAGCTGTTAAGACACTCTCTCCCCAAAACTCAACTGGGAGATTTGCTGGGAATAAACAGGCACAAGCAACATTTAGGAGATGACGGTGCTTGGGTTCTACACGACCATTCTGTTGAGTGTGTCAAGGCAGGAGGTTTGATGAAGAATACCACGATCGCGAGAAAATGAGGAGATGACCATGAACTCACTGCCATTGTCAGTGCGAATGGATTGGACTGGTTTCTGAAACTATGTCTCACTCATAACAAAGAAGTTTTTAAGAAGACCCGCAACTTTTAATTTTTCAAGTAGTAAGTATACCAATACTGCACAGGAATAATCATCAACAATGGAGAGAAAATAAGCAGCACCGCAAGAAGAAGATGTGCGGTAAGGACCCCATACATCACAATGGATTAAAGCAAATGGTGCAGATGCTTTATTAAAACTCTCAGTAAAAATATCACGTGATTGTTTTGCCCGAAAACAGGTATCACAGTGAGAGATGTGTTTAGAAACATCTTTGGTACATTCTAAAGCAGCTAAATTAGACAAAATAGCAGAGTAAGGATTCCCAAGACGACGGTGCCAAACTTTTGAAGGAGACAAAATTGCATGTGCAGAATATGGAACCCGAGTAACAGAAACACCCTTGAAATAATAAACGTCCTCCCGCTCTTCACCTGCTCTAATCAGATTCCTCGTAAAACGGTCATGTAAAACACAAAATGTATCAGTAAAAATAGCAATACCACTCGTTTCTTTCAGAAGCTTGAAAACAGAGATAAGCGTGCAGGTGAAATCGGGACCACAAAGAACATCTGTTAATGTATTGGGAATTTAAAAGGAGAGTTCCATATTGCACTGCCCGAGACCATCGACCATCAGGAAAAGTGACAGAGGATGAAGATATATCTCGGACATCCCGGAGAAGACTGCGATTGCCTATCATATGGTTAGAGGCAACAATATCCAAAATAACATTAGAAAACTCAGTTTTACCAGAGAGACGTTCCGAGGAAAGCTGAGACTGCTGGCATTGCAGTAGATTGATCAAGGTAGTAAGTTGATCAGTCGAAGATATAGTGGAGGATTGATCAATGAGGAGCCAGGCGAGAAGCATTGGCGTGACCACCACGATCGCGAGGCTGAGACAACCGACCACGACCTCAAGGAGGCTGAGATGAAGACCGTTGTTGTTGTTACTCGTACCACCACTCAGGATAGCCATGAAGAGCAAAAAATTCGGTATGTTCATGATCCTTACAGTTGTAATGAGTGCAAAATCTGTTCGAATCACAGCTACAAGGAGGAGAAGAGGCAGCAACAAGTAACTTTCCGAAATCCGATCAAGCAGTAAACCCGACAGTATCAGTCCGGAGCTCTTTAGAGCGCATAGTAAGAACATATTTCTCTTCGCGGATAACACGCGAGTTAAGAGAGTTGAGTGGAGGAAGAAGATCTTCATCAATTATGTGAGAACGTAAGGAACTGAATTGTGCCTCATCAAGACCAAAAAGGAAACGATGGACACAAGCATCTTCACGTTCCTTCTCGAGCACAGCAAAGGCTGCGCAGATACATGTGCAAGCAGGAGAGATGTCGTTGTATTCTTCCCATAGCTTTGTCAAACGATCATAGAATTCAAGAACTGATTATCCATTTTGTTTGCAATTGGTGATTTCATCAATGAGAAGGTGCTTTCGAACATCGTTTTTGACAGAGAAACGAACGTTCAAGGATTCTCAAATCATATAGGCATCAGGAACATGAGAAACAGTAGAGCAAAGTTTATACTGAATAGAAGTACGGATCCAGCCAACGATCATGGAGTTTGTAGCAATCCAACGTGAGAGATCGGGCTGAGTTGTAGGTTTGGGGATCGAACACTCAATGAGACCAATCCTCTCTTTGGCTTGAAGAGAATTCCAAAATTTGGTAGCCTATTCCGAGTAGTTGTGTTCAGACAAAGTAACATGGGTAATGAGACATCCCGGGTTATCGGAGGGATGAAGAACATAGAGAGATGAAGAAATAGCATCATTACCTGTAGGAGAATAAATCATAGAAGCATATGTAGTAGATGTCGTACTCATGGTGTAAAGTAAGAATAACGATGGCGGCGGTGGCCCTAGAGAAGGACGACTACGACAATATATAAAGTAGGAGAAAAGAAAATTTGGTCAAAGAAATCCCATCTTTGATACCATAAAATAACGTATTATTATGAGAAAACCATCTTGGCGCGAGTGATGAAGGGTAGATATTATTATGATAAGTGTCCTATATCGGCGAAATCAATGGTATCACCTTCATATGGTTGGAGGAGTCTGGTCTCAACCAAGTCCTTACTTTCCAAAGGACTAATCAAGCGAATTGGAGATGGGAAAACGACTAGGATCTGGAAGGACCCATGGATCCCGGATACTATATCACGCCCAGCGAGACTGTCCTGTATACCATTATTCCCATATATGATTGTGGATCAGTTTATTGATCGAAACACAAATAAATGGAAAGAAGTCTTGATAAAACAATATTTTAATCCGGTGGATGTATCCTTAATATTAGAAACTCCGATCCCCCGGATAACTAAACCAGATTATTGGGGCTGGAACCAAAATCCTACAGGGAGATATTCAGTTAGGTCGGGGTATCAAGTCGAAGCGGCTCATACTTTTACGACTAACCAAACCATAGGCCCAAATTTTCAAGCACTTACTAAGTATACATGGAAGCTAGACTTTCCATCCAAAATCAAACATTTTATATGGCAATCACTTACGGGACGGGTTGTGTACCTGTAAAATGTAATTTGGCGAATAGAGGGGTCAATTGTGATACACGATGTACTCGTTGTGGAGCAGAAAATGAAAATATAAACCATGCACTTTTCAAGTGCCTCCCGGCTCTTCAGACCTGGGCACTTTCAGATATTCCGTTAGCTTATGCGATCTTTCCTGCATAGTCAGTCTGGCCTAACTTGGATTATTTATTCTGACGAATACTAGTGAACAATTATACGCTGTTTTTCTCATGGATAATTTGGTCACTCTCGAAAGCTAGAAATGAACATTGTTTTTTCAAATAGAGATTCCGATCCCCGAAATTTATTACTTCAAGCTAAGGCGGACTCTAAGGGCTGGGTTTCGGCAACAAGTAATCACAGGGGTTCTGAGTTCTTGCCCAAAGGGGGCAAAGGTCTACGAAAGTCCTCTTTCGTTTTTCTCTCTACAGCTCATCATAGTTTCACTTGCTATAAGTGCTTTGTGGATGCATCCTAGAAGTGCACAGACAGCAGCACCGGATTAGGCTGGTTCTGTTTTCAAGATTCGGTGGAGGGAGAAATTAAGGGGGCTCGCGGAGTCCACCGGAGTCTATCAGCTCTACATTCCGAGGTAGAAGCGGTGCTGTGGGCAATGGCCTCCTTAGTGGAGCTTGATATTGGGGAGGTAGAGGTATTGACAGACTGTGAGATGGTGTGGAAGATCTTTAGTCATCCCGAGGATTGACCAGCTTTTTTGCCTTACCATGAAGACTTTCATAGGCTAAGTTCTCGTTTCTCAGTGTTCTCCTTATCTGTTGTACCGAGAAAGTTGAACCACATAGCGGACTCTCTAGCCCGTTTGGTCAGAGAAACCGAGAGTGGCTCACTGTTCCCTTCGTAATATAATCTCCTGTCGTCAACAAAAAAAAAAAAAACTATATAGTGCATTTATTGTAGATGTAAGGAATATTTCTAATACCTTTTTGAATGTACACAAATATTGTTTGATAATGAGGCAATTCCTGAAGTATTAGTTTGCGATCCAAGTAAGAATTAATTATTATACACAGATTTTTTTGATTCTTCTTTTATATTAGGACATCTTCTTTATATAACAATCACTAATATTTTAATTTTATTTAGTCTTCCTATTGACGATTGCAAATCGTCCTATCTGATCAAGCGGAAGTGAATGAGTTGAAGTCATTGTGTGTACGTGGAGATTCTGTTTAATCGATATCCAAAGAAAATAATTAAAGAATTACAAGAAACGTTTGAGGTAATTTTTCGTAAAATAATTATAAGTTTTTTCATTTTGTTTTACGTAAATGTTCTTATATATGTAATGTTTTTTTAATAAATGTAGATGGATCCTTTGTGCTTATAGTGTCAATTGGCATTGATTCCGATTATGGTTACTTTTATTTAAGTTGCAAAAAAAAATGCAACAAAAAGATGTACCCTATTGATTTCTATGAAGGTGAAAATGATAGTGGCCTTGAATCATTACCTCAACGAGTTTGGAATTGTCCTATATGCAAAGCTAATGTCACAAGTGTTGTTCAAAAGTGAGTATCACGGATACATTATATAATCTTATATATTATAATATATTAAATGTTGATTACGTATATCTTATATAATACATAAGATATTCTAAACTATTTATTTTAGATACTATCTTTTTGCGAATGTTGAAGATGGTACAGGTGAGTCAAATTTTTCTGATGTTTGGTAACATTTCTCAACAAATTATCCATTGTTCAACAGCTAGCAAAATCGATTGGCGAAGTAAAGTTTCGTAATTTATTGAATTTTTATCGTATTTTGGTATTCTAACAAGTATATATGTAGATATTCCTAATACATATTTTGAATGTTTATATTCAGATAGAAAGATGATGAGAACATTCATACGGTTATTACTAACTTAATAGGAAAATACTTCCTATTTATTAGTTGGTGTCGAGAAAAAAATATTTCTAAGGAAAATGATCAAACATACAAAAGGAACCAATTATTCAATAAGGCCAAACTCATAAAAGAGTTTAATGATGCCCAATCTTCACATGTATGCTTTCTAACATGGTTCTTTTTGTGACACAAAATATACTAAGACTATAATATTTCTGTACCGATTTTATGCATAAATGAATCATAGACTCCTTCATTGCTTAGTAATTGGGATGAGAGTGATTATTCTGTTAAGGATGGATACAAAACACCAGTATCAAAAAGGAAAGAAAATGGAAGTATAGCTTCTGGTAATGCACCGTTTGATGATTTTAGCACGAGCAGAACTCTACAAACAAAGAAAATCAAGATATAGAAGATTTGAGAGTTTTCGATGATTTCGTTTTTAATCTACTACATCGAATCGTTTTATGTTTGGTTTTTTCTTTAATGTGTTGGCAAATTGTATATAGTTTATTTTTTTAACAATATTTCCGTTTTGGATACAAGATTAATATATTTAGTTTTTCAATTTATATATCTAACAATTTAAATATATATATATATATATATATATATATATATATTCATTGAATTTAATGTAGTCGATCATTTGAATTGATTGTATCTTTTATATAATTTAGAATATTACATACGAACAATTAAAGATTAAAAATTAGTACTAAAGATCCCCTTAGTGTTTTTCAACTTGATTTTTCAGTAAGTTATGTTCTTTTATATATTGGTAA
Organism: Lepidium sativum; assembly: GCA_023374145.1. Lineage (NCBI taxonomy): Eukaryota > Viridiplantae > Streptophyta > Magnoliopsida > Brassicales > Brassicaceae > Lepidium > Lepidium sativum. Next base: position 14,186 of record JAKUCM010003422.1, read on the forward strand.
GTATATATTTTTTAATTTTAGTAATTTTTATCGAATATTCCCGATTTTGATAAAGAATTTACCATGTTTGGTTTTCAGTGTAAAATCATTCGTTGTTATTTAAAATTACATGG
>JAKUCM010003423.1:0-24448 GCA_023374145.1 Lepidium sativum
TTGTATTATTGCCACTCGTTTTTAGTTTGGAAAAGTCTGTATTATATCTTAATATGTATTTTCATGACTGCCAATAGTAGATAAATGTAGAGAAACTGGCAAGTACAACAACCATAGTACAAAGCAAGCAAAATATTATAATATCTCTATATTATTTGTATAAACATATCACTTATACTAATATTGGTCCTCAAATCAAGTTTGTAAGAGGAAAGCTTGCAATCGAGAAATTAACATGAACTAGATTTATACCCGCGCTACGCTGCGGGATTATTTGTTAATAATTTTTGGTTAATGGTGAATAGAAAATATTTTTACCATTAGAAAAGAGTAGGTAAAAGTAACATTGATATTTTACCATTACAATACTCCATTGAACCAATTCCTTATTAGCGACCTTACTTCCGAACTATATGCTTTTTGTTAACTTCAAAAGAGAACAATAAGTGCCGATGATAACAATTTTTTTTGTTGGATAGCATTCTATTTATAGTTCATGCATTCTCTTTGCCAACTCCTTTAACATTACCTCTATTGCATATCGGATTGAACAAGTTTTAACTTGTTTTCCATCTAGTAGATATGAGTTTTCATAAACTTCAAATAGAGGACATTTTTTTTTTAATTTTAAGTAAGAGAATGCAAAACGATTCGAAACTAATACCAATATCCACCAACACTAAATAACAATATATTTTGTGCTTAATATAAATTTGTGCCATTGATCATCAAAGAAGTCAAAACTTGCTCCTCTGCAGTCTCTTCACATATATGAAGGCTCATGCACTTTGTAGAAACCTAGGGAACAATAGAGAACAGTAAAGTTCACGAAAAAGAAATATGATTTGATTTAATTATTTAAAAAGAGATTTTAAGATAAGTAATTATCTCACAACCCACATGAACCAATTTTTGAAGAGAAAAGTCATCTTCCGTAGAAAATTCCAAAATTTGGTCGGAGAAGTGTTTATAAGATTAGGAGATTCCTCCTCCATGTGAAATATTCATCTTCATTGGAACCTTTTGGTAGTAGTCGTGACCAACAGCCATAGCCATCAGCTGTCGGCTCACCTTTGTCACAGTAGGGCAAGCTGTTTGATAGTGACTTCTTGCGTTTGGTAGGGCGACGAAAGGCTACCAATAGTCCAGAGGTAGCAGTACGATCAGGGAACCAAAATGTCTGTCTCGCGCTTCGAAGCCACATCATTTAGAGGGCCCTTGGCCCATCTTGCAATGACAACAAGTCTCACCACCCAAACTTGGTTTTCGACGGCGAATTAGCGGTAAGAAGGATAGAACCGTCATCTTCTTATTCCAGATGTCGTCTTCTTGTTTTCAAACATGTGAGAGTGAACATGATGTTGCCTTGTTCCAGATGTCGTCGAACCATATACACCTTCTTGAGTCTTCTACAACACACGATTTATAGAATCAAAAGATAAGCTCTGATTAATTTTTCATCAAAGAAGATTTTATTTCGTCATACTTTTCTGAGAATGCTAGGGGTTCTCCTTCATTATTTATCCTTCTAAATATTTTAAAATAGGGTTTCACTTTTAAAAGAGAAGAGGGAGAAAAAGAAGATGATGATGTGGAAACTAATATGAATGATGAATATGCATTTGTATTTGAGATTTATTCCTTCAAAACCATAATCAAATCGAAAAGAGAGAAGTTAAAAGAGTAAAAAATAGAAACTGTTCAACAAAATTGATTGCAAATATTTTATACCCGCGCTACGCTGCGGGAATATTTTATTAATAATTTTTGGTTAATGGTGAGTAGAAAATATTTTTACCATTGGAAAAGAGTAGGTAAAAGTAACATTGATATTTTTACCATTACAATACTCCATTGAACCAATTCCTTATTAGCGACCTTACTTCCTAACTATACGCTTTTTGTTTACTTTAAAAGAGAACAATAAGTGTGTCGATGATAACAATTTCTTTTGTTGGATAGCATTCTATTTATAGTTCAGGCATTCTCTTTGCCAACTCCTTTAACATTACCTCCATTGCATATCAGATTGAACAAGTTTTAACTTGTTTTCCATCTAGTAGATATGAGTTTTCATAAACTTCAAATAGAGGACATATTTTTTTTTTAATTTTAAGTAAGAGAATGCAAAACGATTCGAAACTAATACCAATATCCACCAATACTAAATAACAATATATTTTGTGCTTAATATAAATTTGTGCCATTGATCATCAAAGAAGTCAAAACTTGCTCCTCTGTAGTCTCTTCACATATATGAAGGCTCATGCACTTTGTAGAAACCTAGGGAACAATAGAGAACAGTAAAGTTCACGAAAAAGAAATATGGTTTGATTTAATTATTTATAAAGAGATTTTAAGATAAGTAATTATCTCACAACCCACATGAACCAATTTTTGAAGAGAAAAGTCATCTTCCGTAGAAAATTCCAAAATTTGGTCGGAGAAGTGTTTATAAGATTAGGAGATTCCGTAAGAAGGATAGAACCATCATCTCCTTTTTCAGATGTCGTCTTCTTGTTTTCAAACATGTGAGAGTGAACGTGATGTTGCCTTGTTCCAGATGTCGTCGAACCATATACACCTTCTCGAGTCTTCTACAACACACGATTTATAGAACCAAAAGATAAGCTCTAATTAATTTTTCATCAAAGAAGATTTTCTTTCATCATACTTTTCTGAGAATGTTAGGGGTTCTCCTTCATTATTTATCCTTCTAAATATTTTAAAATAGGGTTTCACTTTTAGAAGAGAAGAGGGAGAAAAAGAAGATGATGATGTGGAAACTAATATGAATGATGAATATGCATTTGTATTTGAGATTTATTCCTTCAAAACCACAATCAAATCGAAAAGAGAGAAGTTAAAAGAGTAAAAAATAGAAATTGTTCAACAAAATTGATTGCAAATATTTTATACCCGCGCTACGCTGCGGGAATATTTTATTAATAATTTTTGGTTAATGGTGAGTAGAAAATATTTTTACCATTGGAAAAGAGTAGGTAAAAGTAACATTGATCTTGTTACCACTACAATACTCCATTGAACCAATTCCTTATTAGAAACCTTACTTCCGAACTATACGCTTTTTCTTTACTTCAAAAGAGAACAATAAGTGTGCCGATTTACATCTAGTGGTTCATAATAAAAACATGTCGTCCGAGTTTACAACACAGTATGATCATATTTGATCATATCTTCCATGCATTTGCTTCATTAGCTTCTTCCCTATAAACAACAACAAAAAATTGGTCATATTTTTAACTGTATCATAACAAAGTATGTTTATTAGTTCAAATAAATACCCAACAAATTTCTTCAGGCATGTATTGAAGTTACGATTTCAAAATTTCTTTAAGCATCTTAGCAGCTTTCTTGATATGCCAATTTATACCTCTTATATATCTCAAAACCACAACATAATAATTTCTCTAGCAATGGTCCTAATCAACAACTTCCTCAGTTCCTCCATCTAAAAGTCAATTAACAACAAAAATGGAAGTCTTTCACAAATCTAATTAGTAATTCAATCTCTAAAACACACAATGATTGGAGATTACCTTTACTTGATATACTCCAATAAGAACAGGTAAAATATAAATATAATAGTTTGTGATAAAAAAAATGATATAAGAGGTAGGTGAGCAAAAATCATTGGTATTTTCTTTCTCAACTTTAATATTATCCTGCAACTTCAGTTTATACTTTTTCAATCTCTTTTAACTCTAGCAACACTACCTACCTTCAAGAACCAAGAATCCATAAGCACATTATCACACAGGGTAAAAGCTTTAAGTGATTTGTAGAGGAAAAAACACCTACAAGAACAAATAAATTCAGACATTCGCTTTGCCAACTCCTTTAACATCACTTACATTGCATATCGGATTGAGCAAGTTTTAACTTGTTTTCCATCGAGTAAATATGAGTTTCAAATAGAGGACAAGTTTTTAAAAAAAAATGCAAAACGATTCGAAACTAATACCAATATCCACCAACACTAAATAACAATATATTTTGTGCTTAATCTAAATTTGTGTCATTGATCATCAAAGAAGTGAAAACTTGCTCCCCTGCAGTGTCTTCACATATATGAAGACCCATGCACTTTGTAGAAACCTAGGGAACAATAGAGATCAGTAAACTTCACGGAAAATAAATATGGTTTGATTTAATTAGATAAAAATAGATTTTAAGATAAGTAATTATCTCACAACCCACATGAACCAATTTTTGAAGAGAAAAATTATCTTCCGTAGAAATTTCCAAAATTTGGTCGGAGAAGTGTTTATAGGATTAGGAACTTCCGTAAGAAGGATAGAACTGTCATCTTCTTGTTCCAGATGTCGTCTTCTTGTTTTCAAACATGTGAGAGTGAAGTTAAAAGAGTAAAAAATAGAACCTGTTCAACTTTGATACACTTAAGGTTGGGGCTTAGATCGAAAAGAGAGAAGTTAAAAGAGTAAAAAATAGAAATTGTTCAACATTGATACACTTAAGGTTGGGGCTTAGGTCGACAATTTTCATGGTGACACTGTCACCAGTCTCCATTTTGTGAGAGAACTGGACTTTAGCGTAGGAGAAACAGAAGAATCATTACCTTTTATCTTAAAAAAAATGAAAACAGAAGAGTCATGATTGTTGAAAACAAAAGGTTTGAGATTAAAGAAGTGGAAGCATGTGATGAGTTAATTTGATTGGTCTTTTTTAGATGAAGTGTCATGATGAGTTGTTGATACCAGAAGAGACAACCTTGCTTTTATATATATAATTAGGATTTGTTAATTTGACTTTTTTCAAATGTTACTATACAGGACATAACATAAAGAGATATTAATAGGAAACGCCCATTTTTTGACAAAAAGTTATATCAAATCCCCCATTTATTTTTCTTTGTAAATTTATATTTTCTTCATCCTAAAATGACCATAATCAAAAGGAAATAAAAAAGAAGAGGAGAAAAAACAAAAGGAGGAGAGACGTAGGGAACACAAAATTTTGTGTCGGTGGCAGATCCAGACATTATTTTCGATGGGGCAAAAAATTATAACATAATAATAATATGAAATAATTGCTCAAATAGAACAAAAATTATAGTGTAATTACTAGAATAGCTTTTGTCAAAAAAAAAAGAAAGCGTCAAGGGTGTAATTACGGTTACACCCTTGAAACAAAAAAACTGATGTCTTCTTCTATTTTCTTTTTCTTCTCAGGTTAGTTTCATACCCGAAAAAGAAAGAAACCTATAGTGTAAAACCGTCGTCGTTAACTTCTCTTGATTTTGTTTCTTCCTCATCTTACTCAACGTGTTCTTCGCTGTATTTCATACTCGTTGTCTTCTTCTTCATCTTGTTTTTTGTACTCCTCGTCTTCATTGTCGGTAAGTTTCTTCTTCCTCTGCTCCTCTTCTGCTTTTTCTTCTTTTTCGTAAGGGCATTTGGGTTTAGGGTTGACGTAGACATTGGGTTTCTGTTACAGAGTACCGTTTCTCGATTTTGCGACATTTCGATTTTTCAATTTTTGCGACATTTGGGTTTTTTGTTCTTCACTAACTTATTCTGTGTCTAGTAGATTTCTTCCCCAGTCTGAGCCAATGTGATATAGTTCGTAATTAGTTGTGAGGGTAAGGGTGAAGAAAGCGATATGATACGTGTAGTACAATTAGTATGACGTTGGGTAGAGTTAGGTCATAGGGGGTATAGTTGGATTATAGTATAGTAGAGTTAACTTGTAGTGTAGTCGAGTTAGTCTGACGTGTGATATAGTTATATTTAAGAGAGGTAGAGTTGGTTTGTAGTGTAATAGAGTTAGGTTGTAGTATGCGGTATAGTTGGATTCCGTGTGGTAGAGTTATATTTAAGAGAGGTAGAGTTGGTTTGTAGTGTAATAGAGTTAGGTTGTAGTATGCGGTATAGTTGGATTCCGTGTGGTAGAGTTGGTATGTAGTGTAATAGAGTTAGGTTGTAGTGTGCGGTAGAGTTGGTATGTAGTGTAATAGAGTTAGGTTGTAGTGTAGTCGAGTTAGTCTGACGTGTGATAGAGTTAGATACCGTGTGGTAGAGTTGGTATGTAGTGTAATAGAGTTAGGTTGTAGTGTAGTCGAGTTAGTCTGTCGTGTGATAGAGTTAGATTTAAGAGAGGTAGAGTTGGTTTGTAGTGTAATAGAGTTAGGTTGTAAGAATGTTTGTTGCGTTGTAGTTTGGTTGAGTTGGGTTTTATAATGCTTATCGTTTGTTTTCTTTCATCTTTAGATATGGCAGACAAGAAGTACCTGAAGAAATTTCTCACACACGGTGTACAGGTGATGAAGAATCGAAGCATCAACCATTTCTGCAATCTAAAATACATCAGTAATATGATAAAGGGTATTGGTGAGGATGCATACGTAGACATCAAAGAGAACTCTTGCGTAGGGGTTTTTCTGAAACTAGCAGATTCCGACTTCAACTTTACAGGTAGGCATATACAGTACCTGTTGATGAATCAACTAGTGACTAAGAAGATGTATGAGATTTGGGTGCTGTTTGGAGCTCGTCCTACGAGGTTTTCTCTGCACGAGTTTGCTGAAATAACGCAGCTTAATTGCGGTAACTTCGAGAAGGCTTCTAATGGGGCAGATGAAGCGCACAGAGAACTTTGGGAAGATATTGGCTTAGGGGTTGGTGAAGGACCAAAATGGGTAGAGTTGAAAGAAATATTGGGGAGATGTAGAGGGTGGTCTTTTGAGAAGAGGAAGATGGTGGGCTTGCTAGTGGTTTTGAATATAGGAGTTTTTGGTTGCCACACAAATAGTAGGCTCCCTTTTAGTGCTGCGAAGTTGGTTGCAGATATTGAGATGTTCGAGAGGCATCCATGGGGAAGAGTGGCGTTTCTAGAACTGATAAAATCGATCAAACTGGCAGGATGCAAAACGGGCAGTAATTACACAATACACGGGTTTGTGCACGCACTTCTGATATGGGCATTTGAGTCCATCCCCATAGTCGCAGAAATATTTGGGGAACAAAGAGCAGGTGACGTCCCCATTCTACGATGGAGACCCATCAAAAAACAAACCATTGACCTCGAGGATTTGGTGAAGTTGGAGCTAGCAAATAATAATGGAAAGGTAAATTCCTTTTGTAGTAGAGTTCATTTACTCCACTATACATACATGGTAGAGTTCCATTTCAAGTAATGTCGAGTTGATTTCAAGTATAGTAGAGTTCAATTTTATAAGTATAGTAGAGTTCATTTACGTGCAGTAGAGTTATCCGTAGAGTAATATGTAGAGTGGTAGAGTTCAATAATAAATTGCATCTTCTCGTCTACCAGGTACGTCTTAAGCAGCTGACTACACAGCCTCTGAAGATAATGCCTCTATGGCCAAACGATATTGCGGACCACAAAGTTGACACCATGCTTGGAGACATACTTGCCTCCAGGCTAGATGAATCAGCTTGGGACAAAAGTAATAAGAGGAAGGCGGATGCTTATGTCGAGGAGAGGACGAGCAAGCGTAGTGCTAGTTCAAAAGTTCAGGTGGAGAAAGTGAAAGAGAAACAACACAATAAAGAAGAGAAAAAACACAATACAGTAGAGAAAAAACACAATAATGTAGAGAAAGAACACAATAAATTAGAGAAAAAACACAAAAAAGAAGTGAAAAAACACAAGAAAGAAGAGAAGAAGAGAATCCAGATTAGGATGGATGACTCCACCACCATGCAGGGTGTAGTGAGAGTCGTTGAAAAGAAGAAGCGGAAGGCAGAGGAGTCTAGTGTGTTGCTTGACACTCTTAGAGGTCTGACCAGAGCCTTCGAAGGGATGAGACACGATCAGAACGTGTTTGCTGAACGTATATATCGTCTTGAGGAGAGTAGGCTCGATACCAGGGCAGATACCATAATACTTACTGAGCGCGTGAATAGGCTTGAGCGTAACACTTCAGACAATACAGCCATGATTGAGAGGATTCTTAGGCTAGAAGAGAGCAGAGCGCAACCCCCAGTTTATAGCTTGGCAGATGAGGGTGGAGGTCAGACAAGTGCACGACATCAAACTCCTGAAGATGTTAATCGCGAAGGGAGCCTACATCCTGAAGATGACGTAAAAGGCGATACAACCCTTACTCTCGACTCCCCTAATAATAAGGAACTTAATTCGGTACATAGGGTTCTATTTTGAATGAGACTTACTTTGATTGATTATGTACCAACAAACAACAAACATTACATACATCTTTGTACGAACATACACATAAAACAGACAGTTATATGGTATGGTCGAGTTATATTTAACTCTACTAAACATTTATTGTGTTCAAAATAACTCTTCCAAACCAGTAAAACCAACTCTACCACAATTACCAACTCTACCATATGTGAATCTAACATATTGAGTTGCTCTTCGCAGACACCTCCTTGGAAACAGCCTACCCTTGTGGACTCGGATTCGGAGAAAACACCAAGTGCAGGTTCAGGTATTAAACCAACAAATGTGGATGCTCATCTCGATGACACACAAGTGTCCCCAGCCAGCACTAAACATACCATCCTACCGGACCAGGTAATCCCGTTAAAAATAAATCTTACTGGTAAAGTTGATAGTTCTGTTAAATAGAGTTGACATTTTCATATTTTTTGTAGAATAAATGGGTTATCCAGAGTCAGGAGACATCTGACCCTTTGAGCCCATTATCAAGAGTTGTTAGGAATCCAGAAGACCCGTCAAAAGAAGAACTACCTTACGATGTGGAAAAATTGAAGCCAGGGATGTCACAAGTTGGCGGCATAAACCTGGTGGATACTCCTGAAAAGGGTAAACAAACACGGGAGGAGTTAATCTTTATGGAAGACGTGTTACCCAAAGAGACTCGGGCACGAGTCCTCGCTAAGAACCATGTACTGTTCATATTCAATTGTAGTAGAGTTATATCACCCGTTTGGTCGAGTTAGATCATCTGTTTGGTCGAGTTGGATCACATGTATGATGGAGTTAGTCCTCTATATGGTCGAGTTAGTCCTCTGTTTGGTAGAGTTAGTCCTTTGTATTGTAGAGTTAGTCCTCTGTTTGATAGAGTTAGTCCTCTGTTTGGTAGAGTTAGTCCTTTGTATGGTAGAGTTAGTCCTCTGTATGGTAGAGTTAGATCATCTGTTTGGTCGAGTTAGTCCTCTGTTTGGTAGACTTAGTCCTCTGTTTGGTAGACTTAGTCCTCTGTATGGTAGAGTTAGATCATCTGTTTGGTCGAGTTGGATCACATGTATGGTCGAGTTAGTCCTCTGTTTGGTAGAGTTAGTCCTCTGTATGGTAGAGTTAGATCATCTGTTTGGTCGAGTCGGATCACATGTATGGTAGAGTTAATCCTCTGTTTGGTAGAGTTAGTCTTCTGTATGGTAGAGTTAGTCCTCTGTTAGGTAGAGTTAGATCATCTATTTGGTCGAGTTGGATCACATGTATGGTATAGTTAATCATCTGTTTAGTATAGCTAATCATCTTTTTGGTCCCTTCTTTTGACAGGTATCCCCTTTCCAAGGCTGTTCCATTGTCAAGCGGATTCATAAGAATGTGATTCATTCTCGGAGTGTCTATGATCCTTTTGGTCCGATTTCAAAATTAAAAGTACTCCAGTTACGTGAGTATTTGAAGCATCAATTGGAACTCACTGGCGACGGGAAACATTGTCCGAATGCGGATTTCTTCCTCCGCTTGATATGCCCAAAAGAGAAGTGGCCTGTCCCTCGATATGGCTGGCTTCACGATTGCGTAAGTTAAAGTGTCGTATGACATAATTTTTGTTTAGTAGAGTTAGATTAGAGCACTAATACAGTAAAGTTTTACAACATATTGGCTGCGGGATGAATCTCCTTCGGCAAAGATCCTTGCAAACTCCAAGTCCATACAGGAGTAACCGGCTAGCTTTCATAGACCCACTGTTTTGTGGTTATTGGACCTACACGTACAGAAGGGATTACTTGGAAAAGGAGGATACTTTTTTGTGGAATGGTGGGTTTAAAGATGTATTCGACGACACTTCACCCACATTCAGTGCCACTAGGAAGCAGTGGATGAGAGACGTGGACACCATCTACATCCCTCGTAATTTCCAAAACTACCACTGGGTGGCCCTCGAAGTTAATCTGAACGAAAGAAAGATTCGCCTTTTCGATCCCGACCCATCTTGCACTTCCCCTAGTGCCATGGTAGAGTCATGCATGTAAGTTACTCAAATTCAGTATAGTCGAGTTAGTCCTCTATTTGGTCGAGTTGGTCCACTGTTTGATCGAGTTGGAAAACCTGAATGATAGAGTTAGTCCTCGGTTAGGTCGAGTTGGATATCCTGAATGGTAGAGTTAGTCCTCTGTTAGGTGGAGTTAGTCCTCTGTTTGGTCGAGTTGGAAAACCTGTATGGTAGAGTTAGTCCTCGGTGAGGTCGAGTTGGAAAACCTGTATGGTAGAGTTAGTCCTCTGTCAAGTGGAGTTAGTCCTCTGTTTGGTCGAGTTGGTCCTCTGTTTGGTCGAGTTAGTCCACTGTTAGGTGGAGTTACTCCTCTGTTAGGTCGAGTTGGTCCTCTGTATGGTCGAGTTGGAAAACCTGTATGGTAGAGTTAGTCTGCGCGTTGGTAGAGTTATTCTGAGTTACATTTACATTTGTAATAGAGTTCATTCTCATGGTTCTCATTTTTTTAGACCATATGCCGTGATGATTCCGAAGATGATCAAGGAGTTTTCATCCAAGGAGATGCAACCGCATATTAGCGCGGCGAAATATAAGATTGTGCGTGTGAATAAGGGCGTACCACGTAATAAACGGTCTGGCGACTGTGGCGTATGGGTTGTGAAGATGATCGAGTGTCTGGCCATCAGATGCAACTTCGAAGGTCTTTCCGACGAGTACGTCGACTTCTCTCGGCTGAAATACGCCATTGACTTCAAAGAAGAACTTCCCGTAGAAGAGGAAATATCTTTTACTGATCTAGAATATGCACGCGAGTGTGATAAGAACATGTTAATGAGAGCCACCAAAGATCTCCAGCTTCATTGGTAATTTTGTTTAGTCGGTGTATAGTCATACACTCGTGTATATTGTATAGTTCTAACTCTATTAGTTGGTTATTGACAAGTAATTAGTGATCTATACGTGATCTAATTAAGAACTAACTATACCCACGTTCCGTGCCACTAAGTGGATGACAGACACGATCTACGTATTAACTACATTTGAACAGTTTACAACTTCTACTAGTTGTGGAAGTTAAATCAAGTTTATTGGACACGATCTCTGAGATGTTATCATAATAACGATTAGACTCTAAAAGGAAGGGAAGCTGAAGAGTCAAATCGTTATAAATAACCTTCCAATCGTTACCAACCTCTTCTAAACTATCCATCTTCTCCTTTACCAAAACGTTCCATCTTCACCTTTCAATCTTTCAAAAGCTTTCAAAAACATTTCAAGAACAAAGATGGAATCACCAAAAAAAAGCAACGTTGTCCGCAAGACACATATCATGGACTTACCAAACAGTGCTTTGACGAACATCATAGCTCGATGTGGAGTAGAAGGACTTGATGAGATTTACAGCATCAGGCGCGTTTCGAAGGAATTTAAAGAGCTTTGCGATGAAGATGAGGCTCTAAGGAACATAGATATATGTTATGTTCCATTCTATGGCTCTCAGAGAAGTAAGTCTCTTCTTAACAAATTTCTGATTAGACTATGCAATGCCGGTAATGTGGAAGCCACATACCGATGTGGTATGACAGAGTTCTTTGTCAATGGGACTCGTGATGGTGGGTTGGAGCTGCTGCAAAGAGCATCCAATGGTGACTCTGAAGAAGCCACACTGCTGTATGGATTTGTGCTAGTCTGTTTAGGAACAGACACAAGACAGGAGGGGTATGAAGTCCTAAGACGTCTATTGCAGGACACAGTTGTAGAAACATTGGAATACGTAGACCACCTTCAGAACAGGGTCTTTCGTTACCCATCATCGCTCAGTTGGCGAGGAGAGCAACAAATACTACTTCTCGAAAAAACATATGGGCGAGAAGGATGTTCATGCAATGGAGAATTCCTAGAGATTCTCCACTTCTTTCAAGGATTCGATGCCGAAGACGTTGATCAACCAATGTCCGAAGCTTGTGAAGTATGCACTTGGTTCTTCCAATTCAGAAAGATCTTTCCTCACCATTAGTTGTTGAATGTAATTTCCTTTTCGTTGTTGTACTCATTTTCATTTTCGTTATTGTACTCTTTTCGTTTCGTTTAGTTTATGTACTCATTTCGTCTTGCATAATTAATGTTATTTCCCTTTCAACCATTACCGTATTGTTAACTCGACCAAACAGAGGAATAACTCGACCACACAAAGGACTAACTCGACCAACAAAGGACTAACTCTACCATACAGAGGACTAACTCTACCAAACAGATGATCCAACTCGACCAACAGATGATCTAACTCTACCATACAGAGGACTAACTCTACCATACAGGTTATCCAACTCGACCAAACATATGATCTAACTCTACCAAACAGATGATCCAGCTCGACCAACAGAGGACTAACTCTACCATACAGAGGACTAACTCTACCATACAGGTTATCCAACTCGACCGACCAGAGGACTAACTCTACCATACAGTTGATCTAACTCTACCATTAGGTGATCCAACTCGACCAAACGCAGTGTTAACTCTTCTATTCAAGAATGAATGCTTTGACTACATGTCCGGACATTGTGACCAAGTTTCTTACATTTAGAACAAGTTGAAATTTTTCTTGGACGTTTTTCGGGCTGAGAAGACTCGAACCAGCTCTTTATCCGCGATTTCTTCGGCCTCCCTAGTTGTTGACGTACGTGTGGTGGATTACACAGCTTACGACTCACTTCCGACGGAACGGGAAGTGCAGCATCTCTTGGAAAGATACTACCAGAGTATGCGTTGTACAGGTAGGTCGTGTGATAGTATGGATGTGTAAGTTCGATCGTCGGCCTTCTACAAGCCTCAGCAACGACAATGACATGGACACAAGGAATTTTTTCGACATCATACCTCTTGCAAGAGCACGTCTTCTCAGTCAAGTTGACTAAATGAGAAGTTTCGGATCGCGTAACAACAGCGTGGTGTTCGTCTATGTCCTGCATGTTGTACTGTCTGGCTTCATCGACCCTTGTCTATCATTTATAACAATAATGTTAACTCTACTAAAGGGATTGTTAACTCTACTATGAAGGGACTAACTCTACTATGTGCAATGGTAACTATACCTTTAGGAGCTTTTCAACAGATGCTGTTAGAATAGTTGCCGTCAGAGTGGCCTTCGTCTTCCGCTTCGCGAACCAACGTGTTAACATCGACCTTATTGCATCTATAAGCTGGACAATGGGAAAAGTTCTTGCCTCTGATAATGCATGGTTTATTGATTCTGCAATGTTCGACGTAGTAAAATTGTATCTGTTTCCGGGAAAGTACACTCGACTCCACAAACGCACGTCGGATTTTATCAAGTAGGCATGAAGATTTGGATTTAACGCCTAGATCTGAGCAAGTATAGCGTTGCATTCATCGACCCTAAAAGCGGTGGCAGCTTTCTTGAACAACTTAAAGGGCTCGCCACCTCTAAATTTCGACAAAATGTTCTTACGTAGGTGGTAGGTGCAAATACCCCGAGAAGAAAGTGGGTACACAATCTTTATGGCTTTAGCAATGGATTTATGTCTATCTGATATGATGGCAAGTTCTCTGTCATCAGGGATCACACGGTTTAGCTGTCTAAAAAACCATTCCCAAGATTCGTCATTCTCGGTATCAACCACACCAAAAGCCATAGGAAAAATAGTCAAGTTACCATCTTGCATGGTAGCGGTTAATAGAGTACCTTTATACTTCCCTAGCAAAAATGTACCATCGACAACAACAACCTTCCTCATATAGGGAAAACCCCTAATACTTGCATCGAAAGCGATGAAAAGAAACTTAAACCTGTCTTGCCCGTCAACTTCGAGCTTTATTAGAGTTCCGGGATTCGCTCTTCTAATAGCAAACAAGTACGACGGAAGTTCCTCATAACTACTTTCCAAACTTCCGGTAACTAGGGCTCGTGCTTGGCTTAGAGTACGGTGTGCTTTCCAGTACTTCATCTGCATACACGTCAGACTTAAATGTCAAACTAACTCTACCATACGTCACAATAACTCTACTACACTACAATCTAACTCTACCACACACTACACCCTAACTCTATTACACATAATCCAACTCTACCACACTGTCAGTCCAACTCTACTAATACGTCAGCACTGCAATCTAACTCTACTACACTGCATAAACGTCAGACTTAAATGTCAAACTAACTCTACCATACGTCACACTAACTCTACTGCACTACAATCTAACTCTACCACACACTACACCCTAACTCTATTACACATAATCCAACTCTACCACACTGTCAGTCCAACTCTACTAATACGTCAGCACTGCAATCTAACTCTACTACACTGCAAGCCAACTATACCAACTGACAGACTAACTCAGCTTTGCAATTTAACTCTACTACGAAGATTAACTCTACCATGGCGTAAAATTACGTTTGTACCTTTAGACCGAATCGCTTGCTCATTGAATCAGCAACGTGTTGAGGAAGAACAGATGGCCCAATTCCACCTACGAATTCCAAGTATAACCTTCCTAAGACTTCCGTTGACGCTTGTCGTGCACAACCTGATCTCTCCATAACAGAACAACTATGTTCTCCCATATACTTCCGGACAAAGAAACATCCACCGTCGTCGACAGGTGAAGCTCGCACTCTCCAGTGACAGTTTGGTACCCAACATTTCACATCCAACACTGTCTTCGATGAAGCAACAACATCGAAGTCAAACCTCTGTAAGACAGAAACTATTTTTAGCCTGGTCATGAGTTCTTTTTTTGATGAGTATCGTTGCCCAACAACCAATGTGAGTGCTGACATCTCTATATCCAAATAATCAGCATTCAAATCCAACCCCGTTGCTTGCTCGGACAGGTTTTTCTTCTTTTCTTCCTTCGATTTTCTACGAACACTGATATAATCTTCATCATCCGAGCTTGCGCCATCCATATCATCACAACAGTCGAATCTGAATTCCTCATCCTCGTCCTCACCATGTTCACCTTCATGTCTCACATTTTCTGGTATACGCTCATTGTTTGGTACACCTCTACTAAACACCGGATCAACTCTACTACACCGAACATACGAGGCATCATTCTCCGACTTACATTGGAATTGGAATTTCTCGTCAACGTTTCTCCAACTACACTGACCTTTTTCAGAGTAACTCACTGAAACACGAGATCTAGTGGTAATTTCGACACATAGACGCATTGCTTCTTTACGAAATTGTGAAACAAACACTTGCAATTGTCTATCGCTACTCACAATTATAGGGGGAGTATCTTCTGGTAGTGACTGAATGACAACATTTGGCATGTAGCTTAGTTTTATCTCATGACAATGTGCATCCAAACCAAAATCGGTATAGACAATCTCCAGAAATTCATCGAGCCTTAAATCTTCGACAATGCCTATGATCCGACACCCGTACGACTGGTCCACCGAAAATATCCATCGATTTTCATTAAAACTCCATATCCCACAAACCAAAATGATTTGATCCATAGATCCAAACATAAACACAAAAAGCAAAGGAGCAGCGAAGAAGTAAAGGAGCTTCAAGAAAGCTACAATGGCGTCACTTATGGAGGAATCAGTTGGATGCGCGGCAGATGAGATAATAACTGAGGGGTAAATACGTAATTTAAGCTCTACTACGAAAGTAGGCTAGGTTTCCAAAACTAACTCTACCACACTGCACTATGTCCGTGTAGAAGAGTTGATTAGAGCACAAACAACAACTATATTATGCTGGAAATCTAACTCTACCAAGCACACTTCACCTCTATCACGCTGGAAATCTAACTCTACTACACACGAAATTTCATTAATGTCAACTCTACTAAGCATACTTTAACTCTACTGCTCTGGAACTCTAACTCTACCATACTGCACTTTGTCCATGTGATAGAGTTGATTAGAGCACAAACAACAACTCTATTATGCTGGAAATCTAACTCTACCAAGCACACTTCACCTCTATCACGCTGGAAATCTAACTCTACTACACACGAAATTTCATTAATGTCAACTCTACTAAGCATACTTTAACTCTACTGCGCTGGAACTCTAACTCTACCATATTGCACTTTGTCCATGTGATAGAGTTGATCGCTTACGTGGCATATTTCATTAATGACATTTTCGTAATAACGTTTTTTTTTCCTCATTTAAAAAGGGCAAAATGGTATATAATAAATTTAAAAAACTATTCTAGTAATTTACAAACATTTGCTCTATTTCAATAATTAACACCTAATTTCGCTCTAATCTAGCAAATCACCCTAGAAAATAAATGTAATAAAAAAATTAAATATGATTAAAAATTCATATTTTTGATATGCTACAAATAACAACAGAGAAGAAAGAGTTAAAGAGAGATAAAAAAATGTTAGGAGAAAAATAAACACGATATAAAATTTTGTAAATTTAATTACTGTTAGTTTAAATTGTGATGGAAAAATTACTATATAGTAATTCTTACTCTATAGAGGAAAAAGAAAACCATGAGAGTTTAGAGGATGGTTTATAATAAGCATAAATAGCGTAAAAGGTTTGAGAAAATGTAAGAATTAGCAGAGCGACTGCAGCTAAGAAAGAAAAATATGCCCAAGGGTTGCTGAAGTACTTGTGTCTCAAAGTTGCCTTCAAAGAACTCCATGGCCGACTGTAATAACGGTTGACTTCACCAAAAAGCTGAGAAAGATAACTATCTTTCGGGTTAAATACAACTTCTTTACATATCCTATTGAACAAATCTGCTACTTCAGCATCACTTCCTAGCCAATGCTCGATGATACCACAGTGGTGCAAGTAACTAACATCGTTAGAGGAATTTATTAGGTTATCCATGAAGATTATGTAGGATGTTATGTTGTCACTTGAGTGGATAATGCACTGCTCGTAAGCTATAAGATTTGAGAATATAGACTTGGTGTCTGATATGCCCTGGAACGTGTATACAAGAATGAAGAAGGACATGAAGTATGGATTTGAGAAACAAGAACCGTCGATTGAAAAGATACAATCTGATGTGTCGAAGTAAAGGGCTCATATTGTATCAGATTAAGAGAAATAAGAGATATCTTTACTCAAATCTGTAAAACTCAATGTATTAATAGATTGAAAGTAACTTTACACAAAAGCCTCAATGATCCTTCTCTGTTTCGTTTTTATTTTATATATACTTCTATAATTTCCTAATTACAAAAAGAATTGATAAATTACAAACAATCTGAGCCCTTTACTCTGATACATCAGATTGTATCTCTTCAATCGATGGTTCTTGTTGCTTCAATCCATACTTCATGTCCTTCTTCCTTCTTGTATACACGTTCCAGGCCATATCAACTACCCGCCTCTGCGGAACAAGGTTGTCCTCAAGCGTGAAAGTCGGATAAAGGTTAACAAGTTCCCGAATTAGTAACCAGCTACTCTCATGTGACGGAAGACCCTTCCACTCCACTAATGCTTCCAGCTTTCCCTCATTATTATAACGTGTTTTTAAAATATTCTGGGGATATAGAACGAACTCCACAGCCTTGTTTAATGCTGTTGGTAAAGGAGTGCTACTTTGGTGTTGGCCCAGAACCGGTTTCAGGAGAGAGACGTGGAAGACCGGGTGAATTTTGGAGGCCGAAGGAAGAGCTAAACGGTAAGCAACCTTCCCAATACATTCCAGCACCTCAAATGGTCCGTAAAAACGAGATGAAAGTTTTTGGCATGTGCGTTTCATGACAGAATGTTGCCGATAAGGCCGCAGCTTGAGATACACTCTATCACCAATCTTAAACTCCAAGTCACGACGATGTTTATTGGCAGCATTCTTCATGACTTCTTGCGCCCGCAGAAGGAAATGTTTCATCTCTTGCAACATCATGTCTCATTCTTTTAAAGAGGTCTGAAGTTCGAAGTTGGCTGTTGAACCATGTCTTTACGGAAGGATTGCTGGTGCCTCTTTGCCATAGACTATCTTAAACAGAGTCGCATGTAATGCAGTGTGATAAGAAGAGTTATACCAGTGTTCAGTCCAATGTAAGTAAGCACACCAATTCTTCGGGTGAGACGATGTAAAGCATCGTAAGTAAGTTTCCAATGTGCGATTCACTACTTCGGATTGGCCGTCCGATTCCGGATGATAAGCTGTGGTGAATCACAACTTTATTTGAGCTAGGCAATTGCATTCTTTCCAAAACGAACTTTGAAATGTCCAATCTCGGTCTGAAACAATAGAGACATGAACCCCATGTAGCCTCACAACTTCTTTCGTAAACATGGCAGCAACATCAGCAGCGGTATAAGGGTGTCGAAGAAGGATGAAATGAGCATACTTACTCAAGCGATCAACAACGACCAGAATGACATTCATTCTCGAAGATATTGGCAGACCTTCAATGAAATCCATAGTTATATGGGACCAAATCTGGTCCGGAATCGGGAGCGGCTGCAATAAACCCGCATGATTCAAAGTGATGTATTTATGTGTGTGGAATACTTGGCATTCACTTACGTGGTGTTCAACCGCAGCCTTCATCCCCCGCCAATGAGACTGCTGATGCAGCCTCTTTAACGTCTTCAATACTCCTGCATGGCCGCCTTTAACAGAATTATGGTATTATGTTAGTAAAAGAGGAATAAATGAACAATCTTTAGGTAGAAGCAAGCGATTCCGAAAGTGTAAATATCCTTATTTAAGAGTGTATAAACTCACGGGTAGTTGGCCTGACAACAATTGGCTCTTAAATGACTGTATTTCTGGATTATTAGCTAACTCCTGAAATAACTGCTACAGTTCCAATTATCTCGTCACCGTGAGTGCCTATAATTCAACTGATTCTAGCTGCTCTGAACTAGCCATACAACGGGACAACCCATCTGCGGCTTTGTTCTCTATACCCGGCTTGTATTCTATCGAAAGTCGTACATGAGTAACTTTGTCAACCAGAACTGATATTCCATGGAAACCTCTTGCTGATCTAAAAGGAATTTCAAGTTTTTTTGATAAGTTCGGACCACAAAGTGTCTTCCGAAAAGATAGTGTTTGCATTTCAAGACTGCCAATACTACATCCATGAGCTCGCATTCGTAAATCGGTTTGCAGCGTTATCTCTCCGTAAAACCGTGAACAAAATACGCAATGGGGTTGTTCCCTTGCATTAAAACCGCCCCAACGCCACAACCTGAAGCATCTGCTTCAACAATAAACTCTCTAGTAAACTCTGGTAACGAGAGAACCAAAGCTTCCAACATGGCCTTTTTTGAGTGCATCGAATGCACTTTGAGCTTGTGGAGACCAGAAGAACTTTTCCTTTTTCAACAGGGACTCAATGGCCTTGCAATGTTGCCATAGTGCCTTACAAATCTGCGGTAATAGTAGGTTAGTCCTAAGAAACCCCGCAGCGCTTTGATTGTTTTAGGCGTCGGCCAATTCAGCATTGCGCCATTCAGCTGAAATGATGTGGCCTAAGTTGTCAATGTTGTCCCGCATAAACGTGCATTTCTTTTTGTTAGCGAACAACTGTTGCTGTTGCAAAACTTGAAACACTTGAGTAAAATGGTCAATATGTTCACGCAGCGAGCTACTATATACCAATATATCATCAAAAAAATGAGGAAGAAAGGTCAAAACACTTCAATCATCAATCTCTGAAACGTGGCTGGCACGTTAGTTTAACCAAATGACATCACAAGAAACTCATAGTGAGCATCAAAAGTACGGAATATTGTTTTGTCTATATCTGCAGAGCACAATCTTATTTGATGATAACCAGAACGTAAATCTAATTTAGAAAAAACGCATGTTCTCTAATTCATCGAGAAGTTGATCAATAACGAAAATCGGAAACTTATCTGGAATTGTCATTCTGCTTAGAATTCTATAGTCCACACAAAGAGGCAATGATTTGTCTTTCTTCGGAACCAACAAAACCGGACTAGAGAACGGGCTATGGCTTGGACGGATCATGCCCTTAACCAACATGCTCTGCACTTGGCGTCCCATCTCCTCCTTTTGTGCGTGCAGGTAACGATACGGTCGGATAGACACTGCCGTTGTTCCCGATTTCAACACGATCTCGTGCTGATACCCTCGAATAGGTGGTAGGTCTGTATGTTCCATAAACAGCACATAACAAGTTTCTATTAGATTTTGAAGAATCAGAGGTATATAAGAACATACCACACTCGGCATTGATGCCACCGAGACTGCCACATCATCGCAAATGAGTATTTCCGATGCAGCTCTCCTTTTCGTGAATGGAACGCATGAATCATGAAGTGTCGGATCACCCCACAATGTGACTCTCTGACCCTTGTAGGTAAACAACAACATTTGTTCCTCGAAATCACATTCACAAATCCCTAAAGTACGTAACCATTGCATTCCCAAAATCAAGTCGACATTCCCTAAATCAAGTGATATCAAGTATGCATCAAACAGCGTGTTAGCTAAGGAAAATTGCACTCTCAGACACAGCCCATTGCTTTGCACTTTCAGGCATGTTCCCAAAGACACCACGCAGCCAGATAAGACCTGACATTTCAATTTAAGACTAGTAGCTATGTTTGGGGATACGAAATTATGGCTTGCTCCACTATCCAACAACACCACCACTTCTATTTTTCCCACCAGCCCCAAATTCTCATTGTTCTCGGAGTGTCTTCACCCAGGAAAACACTCAACAACAGCTTGCAACACTGAGGTTGAAACATAATATCTTCCTCTGAGAGATCCTCCGTAACAGCATCTGACAACAAAATGTCACAATCATGAAGTAGTAACATCACTTGAAGCTCACTCTTTGGATATTTATGGTCGGGAATCCAAGGAGTGTCACAACTAAAACACAGCTTATTCTTCCTCTTCTCTTCATACTCGGCTGGGGACAAGTTTCTGCGACCTCTGTGTTTAGATGATCATGTCGCTGATCCATGAGACACAGCTATATCCGTAGTAACATGAGAGACATGTTGTCTCGACTTCCAACAATTAGTCTCTGATGCTGGACTTCTCGGATTACTATAATGCGAGACCTGCGTGATTTTATCTCCTCTTGCTAAGGCAACACTTATGATTCGTGCCATAACATCTAGGGCCATATCCAACACCAAACTAATCATTTTGGGTAGAGTTTGTGGTTTCAAGAGATGTAAAAGAGTCTGTAATTCGGGCTTAAGTCCCTTTTTAAAAATTGCAATTTGATGCTTCTCCATTAAATCTGTCATTGGAGCTGAAATTCTTCAACGTAATCCTCAATTGAATCTTTTTGTACAAGATTGTGTAATCTGTCTACCGGAAGCACATTACTACTTCGATCGAATCGAAGCAGGAATTTTGCCCTGAAATCGTCCCAATCTGTGAATGAGGCTCGACTAACCTCCCAATCAAACCAACTAAGTATTTTCCCCGTTAATCCTAACGACACTAAGTGGAATTTCTCAAACTCAGAATATTGACCCAAAAGGAAAAAACACTCCAAGAGGCTCAACCACACTGCAGATAAGTTCGACTGCGAACCATCAGGAGCATCACGAGTCGGAGGCAGATTGATTATATGATCGGATAACAGAGCTTAGGGTTATAGTGCGGCGAGAGCACGCGGTGACGAAGGGATTTGTGGTGATGATGGAATTGATGAGCTGAGAAGATGAAGGATGGTGTCGATGCGATTGCTCAATGAATCATGGCGTTCCTCTGCCAATTTCTTCGAATCTTGCAATCCAATTTCGACCTTCCCCAACCGTTCTTCGAGCTGATCAAAACGTTGATCGTGTTCCCCAAATCTCGCTGCTGTTTTGGTGGAAACGGAGAGTTCGGAAGGGCCCGTCATCAAGGATTTGAAGTCGACTCTTAAACCTCACCAATTGTTAAGAGAAAGAAGAGAAATGTTTACTCAAATATGTAAAACTCAATGTATTAATCGATTGAAAGTAACTTTACACAAAAGCCTCAATGATCCTTCTCTGTTTCGTTTCCATCTTATAAATACTTATATAATTTCCTAATTACAAAATGAATTGATAAATTACAAACAATCTGAGCCCTTTATTTCGACACATCAGATTGTATCTCTTCAATCGACGGTTCTTGTTGCTCCAATCCATGCTTCATGTCCTTCTTCCTTCTTGTATACACGTTCCAGGGCATATCATTGTCGAAATTTGGTTATTATACTATCATATAACATAAAAAAAATCATGATCTTATCAAGAGAAAAGTGTTAACTCACCGTCATGAATAAGTAGTCTTGGTATCTCAAGGTAACCCTTGTTGAATGTAATATCATGTTTATGCTGAAAACAATATTTTATTAAAAAGTGAAAATGAAATTACAAAGTGTTTGCGGGAATACAATATCGAGAATTAAGATTTAGCAAATCAGCAAGGTCACTTCTTTGCCAAAGCCAAGCTCAATTTTCCATAAAAAGATCCCCTTCAACGTGTTACGACATGTCCTTTTTATCCGTGATCTGTGATCTTTTTCATTAATGTTGATTGATTTCATTATTAAGTACTCCTTAATAAGCACAGTGCAATTGGCGCTGCCATTTAATTGTTTCGTTGATTCAGCTCAGTCTCTGACTTCGCGCTGATTAACGAAGCTCGTAATTAGGAAATGGGTCTTAGTAGACCGGATTAATCGTATTGGACCTATGGTTAACAATTGCCCCCTAGCTTCCTTATTTGAGCATGATAATGATGAGGAAGTGATTTCATTTCATTTTATTTGATTCGTTTCGATTTTCAAATATTCTGACTTCGGTGCATTAATGAGATAAAGAACGGTCAAATTTTTGAGAGGGTAGATCGACGACTGTTGTTGCTGCGTCGGTCGTGTATAATAGCGTGTAGAATAGTGGGCACCTTGGTGTTCGGGATTGGCATAAAACTGCTTTTCTACTATCCTGTCATTTTTGACACTTCTTCTATATCTTTGATTTGCGATTTTTTCTCTTGTTTTACTCTCGTCTCATTTCATCTTTTCTTCATCTTAATCTTGTATCTTGATTTACTCTAAATGACATCCAATTCAAGATCTAGGCTTTCCGGTTGATCTTCTTCCGGTTCGGGGCTTTCCGCTGCCGATTTGGAGGGCATTTCGTGCTCGGAACAGGATCCCGCCGTCGATCGAGGTTCGTTGCTCTTTCCCTATACTCTTTCCAGCGCGGTTTCTCTATGCTTCAACGTTCTTCTTGCTGACTTTCTTTCCCGCTTCCGGAGTGTTTCCTACAACTCATGTGGGACCTCAAGATCTTATTGGAGCAGCTGTAACCGTCTCTCTTCCACCAAATCCTTGCTTTGCTCACGCTTGCTCGCGAGCAGGAATCGACCTAACGCCCTCACAAACACGTGCTACTGAATCCAAAAAGTAAAACCATCTAATACTAAAAGAAACATTCGAAGCACATTATGCTCCATTCATAAAAAAAGCGGTAACCAGACGATGAATTTGACACAGTTAGACGAGCCATTTCACCTCAACACGGAGACGAGTCCACGAAAACAGCAAAAGAGGAGGGATCAAGTTTTTTATTCGCCTCAAACAATTCTAATGCATATCTGCTTCCGCTTGTTTTAGAATTTCCCCTAGGATCCCTGTCAGTTGTTTTATATAAAGCATTATTTCCGTGATTGATTACAAGCAATAAAATGTACCTTGACTTGGCCTACAACTATTTTACAAAGCTGTCAAACACAACACTATAAGTTTCCATTGATTCAGTGACCAGCAATTCTTTATATTATAATATTCAATTACCGAAAGTATTGTACGCCTTTTATATATAAGACTTGAACATTCGTGTAATATAGATTAAAACATAGAAAATACACAAAATCAATGTAGATATTTAATGATAAATTTCAATAAGATGAGATATCTGTAGACAAATTAGAAGATAAATCAGTCTTTACTTTTTTTCTTTTGGGGTGCGAAAATCAGTTTTTACTTGGATATTGGAGGATACATCCAGTTTGACTTTATTTTGTAAATCAACTAATGATTTTTGGAATAATTAATCAAAGCTAACCCATCATAATTTTTTTTTGTCAACTAGTCTAGTGACTTTTAAATCTCACTCCTACAATTATAGGTAGGGGGTTCGATCCATGGTGCCATGAGAATTTATAAAGTGACTACACCACTAGGCCACCTGTCCTCGGCCATCATAAATTTATCTTTAAGAATTTATCTAATTTATTTTTAAGATATATACAATTTACAATTATTTTCTATTTTTGTTTTATTTTATCAAATTACATAAATACATAAAAAGACCCAAATAAACATGTACCTCATAAA